>CAUYLG010053023.1:0-71015 GCA_963573385.1 Cacajao melanocephalus
ATACACAGTAATGAGGTTGCTGGGTCAAATGGTATTTCTAGTTTCATTCTCTTATAAAGACACATGTACACATATGTTTATTGCAGCGTGTTCACAATACTGAACACTTGGAACCAACCCAAATGCCCATCAATGACAGACCAGTAGCAAATGGTAACAACAAGGGAATCTAACTCTTAAGGTTATGGGGATTTAATCAAGTATCTAAAGCTCTAAGCACCATTCCTGAATGATGCTCAATACGTGTCTGCTGTTAATTTGTGTTATTACTGTTATTATCGAAAGAGAAATAATTAAATTTACAATTTAAGGAATTAGTAAATTGTGTGTGTGTGTGTGTGTGTGTGTGTGTGTGCGCGCGCATGTGCGTGTGTCCTGAAGTAAAATGGAATTATTTCATCAGGATTAAGGCAGAAAACAAGAATCCCCATCTTCTACTCATCCAGTCCTACTCTCCCACTCCTCTACCCAAGCCCATTCTCAAACTATTTATAAGTGGGGCAACTGAAGTGGGAAAAAAGGAAATAACTCACCACAAATAACAAAGCTTATTTATGACAAAAGCTGTACCAAAACTACTGAACTAGATGCATAACAGAAATATCAGTGTACTTTGAAATAGGATGTGGTTCCAGTACGTGGTTCAGTAGTGTTATAATTTCAGGTAACAACTGTTTCCTCTTATGTTAAATTGGGAGTCATAATATACATCTTTGTGCTCTTGTGTAGTGAAAATAAAAAATATGTATAAAATGATTTTTGTTACACAAATGGAAGGTAGTAACATTATTAGTGGCCATATTTCTTAAGCTAGGTCTAATACGTTTTACACCAACATTTTTCAAACTATAGGTAGTAACACAAGGGATTTGTGGAATCACTTTGGTGAGTCATAACCAGCATTTTACAAAAATATAAATAGATTAGAATAGAGTAGGATGGAACATATTAGGAAATATTCTTTATTTTAGGTGGTAAGGTTCAAAATGATGTTGTGAAAGTTTCACACAGACAATACACGCATAATCATGTAAAAATATTTTCTCGGTAGAAAAGTTTGAAAGTCACCATATCACTGGCTTCCCAACTTCTACATGCCTCAGAATCACTCATCACTCACAGAACTTGTTAGAATATGTTAGAAATTAGTTGGCACATTCCCGGCCAGCTTCTGTACAATGTTCTACAAGAGTTGCTAATATGTGGAAAATCAAGACTGCACAACACCACCTTGTGAAATAGATGAGTAGGAAGTGGAGGTAGACATTCATACGTTCACCATAGGTTCCTAACAACCTTATTTCTATTTTGTAGATAAGATTTGGACAGAAAACTTTACATATTGAGGAGTGTGTCAAACATTTACTAGAAAAAAAAAATGCACTGACAACTCCCAAATACTTGGGCTAAATCACCAACTAAAAGGTGGCAGGAGTTGATCAAAGACTCCCTTAAAAACTTTCTACTCACTCTGTAGGGAGCAGTCTTGGCTAGTCATGAATGAAAACAAGCACTGGGCTACTCTAATTTTCCCACCTGCAACTTGTAGTCTGGATAAGCTGTCAGGTATCTGTCATTAATTGATTCATTCTAGGAATATTTATCAAGCACCATGCCAAGTCCTGTATTAAAAACTGGGAACGCAATGGTGAGCATGTTGCTCTTGCCTCTGGAATTGTTTGGGCCAGTTCATTTCCAGGCCAGGTGACAACATATAACATTCATCACTCAAAGCACTGGTGATTTATGATTTTAAGATTTGGGACACATTAAAGCTGTTAAAAGAACGTTTATATCCATTATCTCATTAAATCTGTATAGCCATAATCTAAGTTATTTAGAGCAGGTATTAGTTCATTTTATAGGCTGAGGAAACAAAAGTCCAAGGTTCACCAAGTAGTGTTGAGACTAGAATTCAAACCTGAAAGTCTCATCCCAAACACTGTCTCTTCCCACCACGCAGGCTTGCTGTTTCTTACCCTCTCCATCCTGGGCTGATGATGAATGAAGATGAGGAGCTGAGCACAAGGCTCTGTGTATCAAGATGCCACAAGCTCTACTTCTTTTTCAATGCTTCTGCTGTCTTACTGAATTACAAGAAACACAAACTGCTCCAGGGATTTGACTCATAAAGGATTTTAATACACAAAGAAGGTGCTTACAAAATAGTTGGAAGAACTGAAGGAGGAAAAGTCACAAGGCCCTCTTTGTTTTATTTATTTTTAAGAGACAGGTCTCACTCTGTCACTCAGGCTAGAGTACAGTGGAACAGTCATGGCTCCCTGTATCCTTAACCTTCCAGGCTCAAGTGATCCTCCTGCCTTAGCCTCCTGAGTAGCTGGGACTACAGGCATGTGTCACAATGCCCAAATAATTTTTGAAATTTTTTATAGATAGGATCTCACTATGTTGCCCAGGCTGGTCTCAAACTCCTGGACTCAAACTGTCTTCCCCCTTGTCCTCCCAAAGTGCTGGGATTACAGGTGTGAGCCACCACACTTGGCCAACTCTTGCTTTTAAAGTCACTCCACTATAGCTGCAACCCAAAAGTGAAGAAATTACTGTTGTCACCAATACCAACATCTACAGAAACTTGTTGGTGGTACCACAGCAACATAAAAAGGGACTCTCTATCACATATTATGCAAGTGCTCCCTATTGGCAAAATCTGAATTGTGGCCAGAAACCTAGCAGCAAGAGAGTCTTGTAAATGTAGCTCTTTGCCTTTCAATTCCTGGAATGCAGGGTAGAATACAGAAAGGTAGGAATAGATGTTAAGTGCCGATCAACAATATTCAACACTTTTATTTTCCCAATGTATTTTGTGTGGCTCCTGTCTTTCCTCAATCTTCTATGCCTCTTTAAATCCAGCTTTATCTTTTTGACATGCTGAAATAACCCCTCAATAATCTTTCCTTCACCTTCAGTGACAATATTGCATTGAAGGATATAAACTTTAGCTACTTTCTTCTCTTTCTTAGTCAGAACCCCACCTGTTGCCAGATCAACCCTACCTTTGGAATTAAATGAAGCAACACCCTACAGGACATAAAATTTGTATTCCTGCATAGTCATTCAAGGACCAGATGAAGCAACTAGAAATGTGAAAGAGGTAGTTCTCCCCAGAGTAAATTTTGACCAGTAAGAAAAGGGAAAAAGGGAGAAAGCAACCAGGCAAATCTCTCTCCTTTCTCTCCCCTGCATACTACTCCCAGATATAATGCTTCCTTGCAAGCCTTCTAGATAATTCCTTCCTGCTGATTGAACAAGCCTGATGAATTACCTGATATGTTGCTTTGTGTCTGTGATGCAGCAGCCAGCATGGTAGCACACTGTGTTGCAAGAGATTACATCTGTTCCTTACGTCAATATCCTGTAATGTAATTGTATCTGGAAAATAAACTATTAGAATCAATCATTGCTACAGGCTCGGCTTTCCAGAGGACTGAGGCTAAGTGACATAGATTTAACACTACTGGCACTTGTAAAGCAAGGGTTCTGAACAGAGCTGTGCTTCAGAAACACTTTGTAAAAATCACAGGTATTCTGGCTTCACTCAAGTCTGACTACATAAAAATGGCTAAGGGGGGGCCTGGGCATGCACACATTTCCTTAAGTACAGTTTTAGAACTGCATCAACTAGTATAAGTTCAGAACTAAAATCCAGGCCCAAAAACCCGATTCTCTGCTCCCATCCCTATGAACTATGTACCAAGCGTCAAAAGAATCTTGGTGGCACTATGTACTGAGAAAGGCTTATGACATCATTAAGTAGAAGTCACAAACTAGAAGAATTCCAGGGAACATGTTTGTGGTGGCATAACTAAACAGGTGTGATAGGCATACAGCACAAGAGGACTAATGAATATTTTAGGAATTACAGAATTTTATTCAGAATTTTGTAAGAGGTTAGTATGTCTCATTATACTCTTTACCTTTGCCTTCAGACGTTTTCTTTATTTTTTAAAGATTCAATAGCAGCCACCTGGTAGCATACATTGTCAATAAGAAGTGACGTAGGCTAGACTAATTTATCACTTTTTAAAGATTAAGTGGCCCATTTTCTGTAACATGAATACAGAAAACACCTCTGACAAACTAAATTTGTTTATCGAATTTTGACTGGCAACTAAAAATTTAAATCATGCTCATTTTTCACAAGGTAATCCACTCACAATAGGCAATTGATGTGATCTCTTTCTGAAAGAAAAGCTCTCATGCTCTTCCTGAACCTTCTACTTCCTGTGCTGTTACGATGCACCTGCCTTTTGGATAGATGGTTCATAAGAGATGAGTTGTTAAAGACAATCCTTACACACAATTTACTTTGTGTGTTTCAGGCAGCAATAGACTCTCTCTGCATAATCACTGAACAAGTTCCAAAAGCCTTTACATCTTATACACAAGCTCAGACACTCCAGAACTCACTTTTCTTCCCTTAAAAAGGGGATAATTATAATGTCTTTTGTACCTATCAGGATTATTGTGATTATTAACTGGAAAATATAATTGTTTTATCAAATTGCTATGAGTGTTTATCATTACTGTCACACATTATATGAAAAAGCCTGCCACTGGGAAGTATTGGTCACATTGTACAACCATTCTTTTTCTTGAGGCTTGTACTACTTCAGCTGGGCAACCACTGTGTATCTTTCCTCCTGCTCTGTATATACTCCTCTTTATAGATTTCTTCAAGTGGCCCTTGAAACCTTAAGCTTATTTAAAAGCCCTAAATCTACTTTTTTTCTAATTGGGACTTTATATAAAATTCTCAGTACTTTTTATAAAAGACACTCTCCTGTTTCATTTTTCTTGATCCATCTCCCTCCTAACCTCCCTTCTTATGAGAATCACATGGGTTAAGGAGGTTGAAACTTTGAACAAGATTCAGAGAATTCAACTTGGTTTTAATATATACAAGTAGCAATACTTAGAGACTAATTTTTAAATTGTTTGTAGATTTTGCTTTATATTTATGAAGTCCTTTGCCACATACCTAACTTATTCAATAATGATAAAACAGCAGCTAAAATCAGAAGCCTTATTGTGTCAATATGCCATAGCATGGCAGGCACAAGGTCTTACAACACGGCCGCCTTCTGAAATAGGGAGACTCATGAAAAACCCATAACAAATGGGCACAACGGGTATAATGCCCCAGGGCAAGACTGTTCTGTGAGGCTTAACCAGCTAAAGATGCCACTGGAAATACTGATTGTTGCTTTTTAGCAAAGGCTAATGAACAACTGTCCTTTCTACATTTCCCTTCCTCAAATAACAAAGTGCATTTCCTGAATAATACTCCTATTCTTACCCAAAATATAACAAACAGACCTTGGTCTTTGTGCTCTATGTCTTGAAAATTTCTTTCAGGGATCCCCTAGTTCTGAGAAATGTAGCAGATGATTAAAAAAAAAAAAAAGAAGAAGAAGAAAAGAAAAAGAAAAGAAAACAAAGTGTAGTCACTACCCAGGACAACTGCAGTCCTCACTTTACCAGGCTGCCAGATTTGGTTTGGAACATTTAACAGACCTATGTGTGCTAGGAGATATGTCTCTGAGTATCATGCCACAACAAATGCTGTTGGCCCACTGTTCTCAACTCCTCAAGCTCAGGAATCAAAAAGAGGCAGAAGGTTCTTTCGCTCAAATATCCCTGCCCTGAACTACTCAGCTGAAAATATCTCTTTCCTACTGTTCAGTACTCCTAATTTGATTCAAAATTGAAATTTCTCCACCTGGGTTCTCCTCCATTCCTTTTCAACAAGCAGGCAATCTCTGAGATTCTTCTCTTATTTTAATAGTGTTCTTGATAACTCTTCTTTCACCATTTTAACATCTTCTTTAATATGTTCCCAATTAAACATTTCACCTCACATTTCATTTTGAACCAAATGAGATTTGTTCATTCATTGACTCATGAAAACCTAAGAAGCACCTCTTACTCAGCAGGCCCTATTTCAAACACTAAAAAGTAGTAATAAAGAACACAAATTTGTGGCCTTTATGGAATTTCACTCTGTGGTAACAAACCATAAACAAAAAAATGAATTTATAATACAGTTTCAGGTAGTGACAAGTGTAATGGTAACACACATATAAAAATCAAGTTAAGGACTTAGTAATTTCATACTCTCTAAGTTGGAGCAAACTCTATTTTAAAAAAGAGGGTCAGAAAAAAATCTCTCTGAGAAGGTAACATTTCAACAGCAACAAAAACTAATCATAAAGTGAGACACAAGAGATGCAAAGATCTGGAAGTAGAGAATACTAAGGCGATGGAACAACCAGCATATTCTATGAAGCGGAAATGAGCTTGGCCACACTTACACTGATCTGGCCAAGTAATTGCACTTTTGCTTTATGTTGTATTTGTCCATATAACTGTGTCAACTTTTCAATTTCAGCTTCTAGTGAAAAGCAGCCAGTCACATAGTATCAACCAAAGACAGGAAAAATTAAGGATTTACTGAATGTTTTGATGATAGTGAAGGCTATGCATTTCTCCCATCATGCAGTACAGGTGAGTGCATAAATAATCAGTATGAGAGTTATAAATCTTCTTTAAATAAGGTGTCTACCTTAACTAAAATAAATAGACTGGCAGCACAACTGATTTTACATAAATTGGGAGTGGAATAAGGTTTGGGGTACAAGGTGAATTTGATGCAATTTAAAAATCTGAGAAAGGGACTGTCAGAGCAATGAAAAAGGCAGCAAAGACTAGATTGTACTAACTTCAAGATAACAGTTAACAAGAAGTGGTTACATAAGAAACATTCAATGGAATTTTAATGTGCTGACACAAACAGGATTATAGGGCAATATAATTTCAAGGTACATTCGAGTTAAGTCCTAAAGATTTTTGCAGTAGTTCTGAAAAGAGAATTTAAGTGTTCAGTGACTAAGGGAAAGTTTTTGCTTCCCTCAGCAAAAATTGCAAAACATCTACCCTTATCCTTTGCTGCAAAACAAGCAAATAGCCAGTGCCTGTCTATATAGTGGCTACCTGTGGGGAGCTCCACTTCGGTAAGCTCCCAAGAAGGTACATTTCAAGGGCTATTACCCTCATCCTGATTCTCCATTAGTCCACAGGTCTCTTTATGGTGCCCCATGAAGAGCTAAGCTTCATGAGTAATTAACTCAAGGGTAGCTGAAAAATTACTTTTCAGCAGTGAGTCCTATGTGCAAGTAGAATCTAGTCTTCTAAGGAGCAATGGACAAGGCCTTTCATTTATTTTTTCTAGCTTCATTGAGGTATAAAATGAAAACTATATGTATTCATGTAATTATATAAAAATAATGTAATTGTCATAAAAATTATATGTAAACAATGTAATATGTTGACATATGGATACATTGTAAAATGGTTACCACAATCTAATTAATATGTCCATCACCTCACAGTTACCTTTTTTTATGCATTGTGTAGTAAGAATACTTAAGATCTATTCTCTTAGCAAATTTCAAGTATACAACACATTAACTATAGTTACCAGGCTGTACATTAGGTTTCTAGAACATATTCATCTTATGTAAAAAGCAAATTGGTCAAAAGATACAGACTTGCTTTTCACTTTTTTGGAGTCCCTCTAGAGCTAGCATAAGGCTAAACACATAAAGGCATTCAGCAAATATTTAATGAATGAACCATGTTTCAAAGAGTTTGCTACTATGAGTACTCTATGTCAATGTAGTACTTAATGGTACCTAAAGGTTAGGTATTAACAAATTATAAAACGTTCATTACTTAAGCTGTAGGAAACTTTTTGAGCTTTATTGTGTAACCCTAGCTGGGTTTTAGGATTGCCTGATAAAATACAGGACTCTCAGTTGAATTTGAATTTCAGAAAGAAACGTAAGTTTTAGTATACGTGTGTGTGTGTATGTGTGTATGTGTGTAATACTCCATAACACATATTTTTATAAAATATTTTTTATAAAAAATATATTTTTTTAAATATTTTATAAAAATACATATTTTATAAATATACATAATTTATTTACATATATAAACATACATATAAATATAAATTTTATAAAAGATATATATTTTTAAAATATATATTTTTTATCAAAAACCAGCCTATCTGAAATCAAATTTAGATTAAATACAGGATATACTGTGTTTTTATTTACTGAATTTGGCAAACCTAATTCAGCCTTTAGGCCTTGAACCTGATAAAATTTGTTTCTCTTCTTTTCTCAAAACATCATTAAACTATTTTAATAGTGTTTACTGCCTATTAAAATGAAGCCTGTATAATCATGCTCTTCTTGATTTTCTTTGAAGGCATATAGAAAAAGAAATTCCAGAGCATATGTAATTCTGGATCAATGTGTAGATGACATTATCCACAGGGCCTAGTAAAGCCCAGTATGTTGAATTTTGCTTAAAAAAAAAAAAGAAGAAAAAAAAATAAAGGAATAGGGTTTCAGTATTTTCTAACGACATGGCCAGATGATGCCACAAAATCCTGGCATCACTGATAAGTACACACTGTGCTGGAAAATCAATAGTTTCTGAAGGGGATCCTGAAGAGAACTTTCCATTATTGAAGTTAGAAATAACTTAGCCCCACACTCATAAATTCCTGGAGTTCAAGGTGCTCAGTGTCCTTAAGCAAGAAAGCATGGGACTCGTCCTAACTTCATAACCTTCTGAGCTGGAATTTGCTTTCACAAATTACTAAGAGTATCTTCTTGTTAAAACTGCATTTTTATCTACTTCAAGTGCCAAACAGTAATTGAGATGGGAAAGTAAATTTAAGTACAAGTGTTCCTCTACTTTAAGAAAGCCTGAATGTGCTAAAAGATAAGCTTAGATAAGCAGATAGGTTATAGAAGTGATTATTTACACTAAATAATATTTCATTGCAACATTCCATTAAATATTAGACTGCCTTGCTATTTTTAAAAAATTACATCATTTACTCCCTTGCAATGAATTCTCAGTTTTTCAGATTTTGCATTACGTTTAGGCAGTGAAAGTTTAGCCCCTTAATCATTTTAGCATTCCATGTTATAAATACCTACATAATGATTTACAGTTATCATTAGTATTCTCCTTCCTTAAAACGCTAAGGTAATAGTACTCTAAGGTATTATTCTACAGGAAAGTGTTGCCAATAGAGCTCAGCTCTCTTCAACTCCCTTCCTTTTTTCTAAAACTTATAGGTAGAACTTCTCTAAAACTTTTGAGTAAACCCATCTTTTTACTTTCCCTCCTTCATATGATCTCCTAACACTGTAAGTACTGAGACATGAAGAAATAAAATTCACTATTACTTTTGCAACTGGAGTCATTCCTCAGAAAGAGCAGGGAAGAGTTACTCAGTCTCAATTTTTTTTTTTTTTTTTTTTTTTTTTAGATGGAGTCGCGATCCGTCACCAGGCTGGAGTGCAGTGGCATGATTTCTGCTCACTACAACTTCCGCCTCCAGGGTTCAAGCGATTCTCCTGCCTTAGCCTCCTGGGTAGCTGGGACTACAGGTGCGCCACCACACCCACTTAATTTTTGTATTTTTAGTAGAGCCAGGGTTTCATCATGTTGGCCAGGGTGGTCTCGATCTCTCCACCTTGTGATCTGCCCGCCTTGGCCTTCCAAAGTGATGAGATTACAAGTGTTAGCCACTGTGCACAGCCCAGTCTTCATTTTTAAATAAACTTCTTATGTGAGAACACTTTTATTTAAAAAAAGTGATGATACAGAAAGTTCCTATATACATCATACTCAGTTTCTCTTTTTGTTGACATCATACGTTAGGATAGTACATTTGTCACAACTAATGAGCTGGTATTGAAACATTATTATTTCAGTGATGTTTTATTTATATTTCCTTAGATTTTACCAAGTGCCCTTTTCTGTTGCCAAACTCCACCAGGATCCCACATTACATTTAGTCGTCGTGTCTCCTTAGGCTCCTCTTGGCAATAGCAGTTCTCACACTTTCCTTGTTTCAATGATTTAAGGAATACTCGTCCAGTATTTTACAGAATGCCCCACAATTGTTTTGGATGATGCTATTCTCAAGATTTGGCAGGTTTTATGAGTGTTGGGGAGAAAACCACAGAGGTGAAGTGCCATTCTCATCACATCACAAGGGCGCATACTATCATCATGACTTTTAATTATTGATGTTGACCTTGATCAGCTGGCTGAGGTAGTGTTTGTCTGGTTTTTCCAATGGTACGGTACTCTTCTTTTCCCCTTTTCCAGACTGTACTCTTTGGAAATAAGTCACTATGCACAGCCCACACTTAAGAGGTGGGTATTTAACCTCCACCTCCTTGAAGGGGAAATATCTACATCGATTATTTGAAATTCTGCACAGTAAATTTGTTTCTTTCCCTCCACTTATTCATTTATTTATATCAATGTGAATGCATGGGTGCTTTAGACTTTGTGTTATAATCCAGTACTATGTATTTATTTTGTTACTTAAATTGTTCCAGCTTTGGCTATTGGAGCTCTTTCAGTTGTCTACTATGGCCATTTGACATATCCCTGCCACCCCCATCATTATGATTTTCATCTTTTTTTTTTTTTTTTTGATGCATTCTTAAGGTACCACAAGATGCTTCGGGTTTCTCTTATATATTTCCTGTTTCAGACCTGAAACCAAGATCTGAACTACACTAGGTAAAAGCCACTGTCATTTTAAAATTATTTATCCTCCCTCTCTCCTACTTAGATGTATTTGCTGTTAGGTGAAAGGGTACTGTATTCATATTGTTGATCTCAAACTTGGTTCTGAAAAGAAAATTACAGTTTAATTTTGAAATTACTTGATTTAAAAAATCCTATTCTTTTTAAAGACTATATTAATTTTTCTTTTTTAGTATTTTTTCTTTTTCTTATTAAAGGAATTAGAAATTTGAAATGAGGTTCCTAAGGAAAGGAAGGGTAAATTACTTCTCTCCAGGCTCAGCTAGGAGGAGCAGCCTAGTAATTCAACTAGAAATGGGAGGGTGTATCTAAGTCTAGAAGTTGAATATATACTGTTCTTGACATATGAGGAACTGGCTATAGAAGAGGCTGCACAAAGGAAGAAGAAAATGACACACAAATACCATCATGAAACCAAATAACCACTTTGTTATTTTTATCAAGTACTGTATATATGAACGAAGCTGGCTTTCAAGGCCATGAGTGACTCATAGACTCAGTGTCAGGCATGCATTCAATCCAACATCAAGACTTTAAGTGGTTTTTACAACCACATGTTATGTCCTATAGTAGCCTGGGCTTACCAAATTTTCATTCTACTAGCATTGAGACCATCTCCAAAATTACACAAAGAAGGATTTCAATACATAAATGTATGCCCCCTAGCAATCTGAATAGATGAGGCTACATTAAACGCTAGACAAAAGGATGATTCCCTTGTACCCAAAACACACACACAGAGAAAAGAACAACAGCATACTAGATCTTTTGATTGCTCTTCCTTCTCTGTACTTCCCCTTTCAATTCCTAGCCACCAATTTCCCTCACCCCAACTGAAAAACTGAAAAACACTATAGTGCCTCGAACAGAATCTATAGAACTGCTGATGACAGAATCACAGCCCTAAGGCTACTCAGGAAGACCAAAGCCCACGGAGGGCTTCTCTCCAGCCCTACTATCCAGAGACATGAGTCTCTACTGATATCAGAAAACAGTTCAGACTTCTGGGTCACTTAACACTGCTAAAATAATACCCAGACAAAAAAAATTGTTGGCATCTATTAGCTAGATGCTTTTGGAGCTAATTGAGGCAGTCAGCAATGGGCTGGCTGAAAGCTAGATGTTTTCATTTATTGTGCTTCAATTATATAGTGGCTGAAGGCTACTCTTCTCTATGTACCGCTTTGTTTTTTCTAAAGGACATAGTTTGGGATTCAAAGGACATAGTCTTTAGTCAGTACAGACATTACAGACAGCAAACACAAATCAATAGAAAAAAATAACTTTTTTTATTTACAAAAAAAAATCCAAATATTGGATGCTGTAAACAAAATTCACAATCTGTTCCCTCTAGCACTGATTCAAACATGTCAGTTTTTTAGTCCATTTCCCATCAACTCCTTTTCTGCCTGTGACGCAGCCTATAGTCAAAATATTCCAAAAGAGTGACCCAAGGTGCAGCTTGCTGCAACAGGATGCCTCAGAGCAGGCAATGATTGTAGAGAGGTTGGAGGGAGAGACAGCCAGTGGGCAGAGCCTCCTCCATTCTGCAAGGCTTTGCAGCAAGTCTCCTTAACTTGACATCTTCCAACTTTGTACTTTACCATTTGCTTTGTTAGAAAGCCATTAGTTTAACAAAATATAACATAGAGATTCTTTCTTAGCACTGAAAAGGCTATGCTAAAAGAAATGTTAAAGAAAGATTATATTCAAATAGATGCTATATATGAAGTTACTTTTTTTGGCTTTTTGGTTTCATCTAACTCACTTCAACAACAAAAAAAAAGCTTATTTTTGAACTGCTGACAGCTTTCAACATAATACATTTCATTTACAAAATAGTTCACAATATTTATTTAACAAGCATTGCATTGAAAACTTTATGCACAGTGAAGCAACCAACAATAAGCAAACAGAAAGGGGTGGTAAAAACAGTACGTTCACTTTTCATTTCCTTCCGTGGCTTGGATTACAGATGTTCTTCCATCCTTGCATTTTTGGAGCTACATTAATTAGTCCATCCAGTACCAAAGTGAGCAGATACTTGATTCCATTTCTGGAAGGAAAATGTCCATCTTGGTGTAGGAGTTCTTGAGGCAGCTGGATTTACTGCATATTAAGTAAACTTTTAAAAATGGCAGTCACAGGCTAAGTGTTCTCTGACATGCCAGACTGGACAGGTGAGAAGAGCCTCGAAAAGATAAAACTTCTTCCTGGTTTAAAGAAACAGCACACTAGGCCAGATAAACACAAAAGCAAACAAATCACAGGCACTAATAGGGAGTCGAGAGCTGTTCTTTCCTCTGACCTATACACACGGCTTTCTCTCACTAGACATTCAAATTTTTACGCCACACATCCACAAAGAGAGACATATAGTTCACTGTGCGTTCAACTACATATGCACAAGACTATAGTACATACAAAATAGAAATAAATTACTTAAGTCTTAAAGTAAATGCTGGAAGTTGTCTTGAGTATAGCCTGTTCTATATGAATAGGTGCCAGGTGCTGGCACTTCCAACTAAGCTACCAACCCTGAAGTAAGCAAGGAAATAATATAAATATTTGAGAAAATAAATGAAAAGTGTATTTCAAATAAGGCTCTTCCAAACAAAAATCTGTGTCATAAATTAACAGCAGGTTGTTGTTATGGCAGAGCCAGAGACCTCTAGAGTCTTTAAAATAGTAGACGACTCATTTGTCAAGAGTTAGGATGAGAAAGCAGATCACCAGCTGCTCCTGTGTTCACAAGTGGTCCCATAGTTTTCTTTTAGAAAACTTCGAAACAACTAAGCAGGTGGAGCTCTGGTTTCTGATAGGTGAGTGCCAGGCTTAATCTGCAAAGTGAACAACGCTTCCTGGGAAGTCGCAATTAATTTTTCAAACCCAGGGCTGCAGTGAGGGAGACTGAGCCAAGATGGTAGTAGGAGGAGTTCCTTAGAAAACTGAGTGGCAGTGCAGGAGCTGCTGCAGCTCTGACAGAATTCACAGGGAAGCTGCTACAGCAAAACCATCAGGTTCCATTAAGGCTTCAAAGAAAGATGCACAAAAGGTAGTCCAGACAGATTAACCTGGATTAACCTAGCACTAAGCATCTGAGGATCCCCAGATAAACAAACAAATCATACTGCCAACAGAAGGATACTATTTTCTCCCGAGGTCCCTCTTTTACTGCTGATGAAAATCTTCTGATTAGGTCTTAGAGGAATTATCATAGCAAGCAGTCATCCACTAAGATTGTGGAGATTATGTGGTTGTTTTACAACATAAAGGGAAGGTTCTTATGGGTTAGTTTTGTTTCATTTTTAACAAATGCATTTTCAGAGACCAATGTCTAGAGGGACTACTGGCTGGGAGAAAGGGTGGTTTCAGGTTTAGCTGTCATTGAACTGAAATAGAAATGCCAGTTCATTTCACAAAGGTATAACTGGTATTTTTGTAAAAAAGAAAATAAAGTTGGATTTGATTTAATGAAAAGTGATTTAAAGTACAGTACTAAATATTTAAATGCAGTGTGACAACCAGATCAAAGATGTTTCATATTGACATGATTTATAAAATGTTATATATAATATATATCTCATATATAAATTTTAAGCAATTGTGCAAATATTCTTTAAAAAGGGTCATTTCACATTACTAAATTCTAGTGGTCCAGAAACGCAGAATGCATTCATTAAAATTCATTTAAATATTAGTAAGTAGTGTTCAGATCACCAGATATTCTTTTTAGCATTCAGGGATTTAAGTAGCCTATCACTGATCCATGATCCACTAGATTAAACATCATGGAGGCATGCAGTTATTTTTTTTAAATTAATGGGTTCAAACTGTCAAAATGGCAGTTCAATATAAAAAGGAGTGCTCTGCCAAACAAATATTCTCCCATTTGTGGAATTCTATGGCTCACCATAGGAAAAAAAAAAGAAAAAAAACCCCACAAAAACTGTATAATTTCTGCTCTTCCTATGAAATATATTACTTGGTTCCCTCCTTCATTTAATTTTTTTAGATGTGGATTTTAATTCATCATTGCAATATGCCCACGTCTCACGTTATCCTGTTGAAAACATAAAAACACACAGTATTTAAACATTTTCTATTTGAGACATTATTCTAGATCATAGTCAATCTACTGTGTGTATATATATACATATAAAATGTATATATATACACACATACATAATTTACACACACATACACCAATGATAATATCAGATCAACAATGTTAACTTTATACAAGTATTTGCCAAGAAAAAATAGGGCATTTTCTCCACCATTCACAAGCTTATATGTTGTTTTATTTTCTTCTTGAGGCAGTCCCTGATAAAATAAAATAATCATTAAACCATAAAATAATTTTGCCATTTCAAATTTTCGGAAGGCAACAGGCACTTTGATGTATATTGGTGTGTAACAAATATAATAACTCTTCATATACTCTATCTCTTCTACTTGGGTATTTTTATCTGTTAAATCTTTGGTCCTTGAGCACACTTTCTTTGCTACAGCTGTTTTTGCTTGCATTTTTACATTTTAAAAATGCGAACTATGCACGCAGCTGGAATTAATGGATTGTGTCATCATAAGTTCTGCTATTTGTTACGAGAACTGCACCAACCTACTACTGTTCATTTGGAGCAAGCCGTTTCTGTTAGCAAAACAAGATCATTCCACAGAAAGCACTTGCTACAAGCCTTAGACAGTAATCCCAATGTTGGAGTTCCCCCTTTTCCTGTATTGTTACTATTAATATCTGAACTCCTGAACTGATTCACAAGTCGGAATGAGACCTTTTTTGCTCTGTATTTTCCCTTTTATGAATTCCATCTTAAAAGAAACTTTCCACTTTTTTTTTTCCTATGGCAAAGCTATGGGAGCAGATACAGCAAACCCATATTGTCATCAAACATTTCTTCTCTTCTTATATCAGGAGAACCTGGTTGCTTTTAACAACAGGTCTCTCTTCTTTTGCAGAATAGAATCCAATTGAGTAGGCGATTAAGGGGAGGGCTAGGGAAAAGGATCCTTTCGAGATCACGCTCCCGTATTTACTGAGACATATGCTTTGCCAAACTTAAAACCAGGAGCATATCATCATTGCACAAAACACATCCCTAATAAGGGCTGGATCACTTTTTTTTCCTTTTTTTTTTTTTTTTTCTCCTCTCCTCTCTTGTCTGAAATGGCTTCCCGAAGGACATTTTTAAATGATTCTTAATTGCAGGGTAGCCAAGTGGAGTAGGTCTGTTGCTGGCATGTGAATACTGGCTGAACCTGTGCAATGTAGTAATTGCTAAAGTTGGCATCTGCTACATAGGGGGCTGGCTGGTAATAGCAAGTGACATTAGCCACATTAGGAATGACATTTTGGTCGGCTAACACCCGGATAGCCAGCATGGTGATAAGATTTAAAGTCTGTCTTCTTTCATGTCCCATCAGGCACACCGTGCTCTCATTCACCACTCCGTGAAGGGTCATGAGATACTCATACTTGCGGTCTTCCAATCCCACAAAGTGGTTCTGCAAATAGGACTCCAGTTTTCTCTGCTGCTCTCCAATGTCTGAGAAGTCGATGAAAAACCTGGAACACATATACCTCTGAAGGGTCTTGATCTCATCAGAGGCGGGCCTAAAGCCCCTCACCAAGAGGTTGCAGTACTTAAGCAGGCCTCCCCCTCGGATTTCCTCTGGGTTCCTGGTGGCAATGATCTTGTTACAAAGGTGGTCAAAGGCTTCCTGGAAATCGCCATAGACGCTCTCCCCGATTATTGTGGGGTGAAATGTCTCAGTCATGGGGTTCTCTGAACATTCGTAAAAGAGCAGAAGAGAGTCTAATTTGATTTGAAAAGAATCTACACTGAATTCAAACTGCCTCCGGAGAGAATCCACAAATTTCAGTTCCACATTTTTGCCACTGTTGTTTGACAGGGATATAAGACTCCATCGGTCAGAGTCATTGCACACTTTAACCATTTTCTGCACATAAGCTTCCTACAATTTAAAAGATAAAACAAAATGAGCAAACCTAGAAAACAATAATAAATAAATAAATAAATAAATCCATCCTCCTCACAGCTGAGAATTATTTTGCTCTTTCCCTTTTGTTTTGTCAAGTTTCAGCCAAACACTACCTACAGGCATAAACGGTCTTCTGAAAATAGAAAAAAAAAAATACTTTTAACGAGTAGTTTTACTGTCTGGGAAAGGCACTAGAGGTAATAGTTTGAGGCTTTTGGCAGACGTAGCACAGAAGTAAGAGGTTCTGTTGTCATGTCTGACTTTTTAAGTGTTACTTTTTGAAAATGGTCTAATAGGCACAATATTCACACAGTATCCAAACAACATTCAAAAGACTAGGAAAGGCATTCAGCAGTAGGTTAGTCAGCCTCTGACCCTTGTTCCAAGCCACCCAATCCCTCTACGCCCGCGGCAATCAATGTTATCAGTATCTTGTGTGTTCCTCCAGGGGTACTCTGCAGTTAACAATCAAATATAAACTAAATTACGACGTTCTGGGAGCCTGCCTCCTCAAACAATTTTAACTAATCATATAAAACCCGTCTTGAACTGAAGTGGAGGGTGGGTAGGGGATACCACTATAACCTTAACATATGAAACAGCACGGAGAACCACAAGATAGACCTTTAACACAGAATCAGCTGAGTACTGCTATGAAATCTATTCACCTTTTCCAGTACAATAAAAAAAACTAATTGACTCACTTCTGCTTCAGGCTGCTCTTTTCCCAAGGACTAGATCATAACTCAAAACATTATTTACATCATTTCATTCTGCCGAGTATCAGAATCTACTCTGGACAAGACTCCAACAGGGAAAGCCAAGAGTTAAAACATAAGGAAAAGGAAGAGAACGGAGGGCAGAGGAGGACGTTGGAGAAGAGTTGTAGCGCCGAAGCATCAAGTAAACTGAAACACTCAACACCGTCCACGCACGTGTTTACTCATTTAAAAAATCAAAAATCAAAGAAATACGCGCGCCCAAACCCGTGATGGCCACAGATTCATGGCATTTAACCGAGGCCCCTCTGCCCGCTCCCCGTCGCACCCGGCCCAGCCGGGTTCAGGACCCAAGTGCATCTCGGGTAGTTTTTACCTTGAGCGTGAGTGGTGTGATTTTCTCTTTGTTCACCCCTTCGGGTAAGAAGTCCAACAGGCAGTCCAGCACGACGTCCTTCACAGTCTGAAACTCCCCTTCCCCGCGCAGGTCTGCGCAGAAGATGAGGTCCAGGTCCTTGTAGCCCAGGCCGCTGTCCTGGTGCAGGACGTGGCTGGCGGCCGAGCCGTTGAGGCGCACGTCGCGGACGCCGATGCGCTTCTCCGCCAGGCGCCGCCGCACCACCTTCACGATCAGGCTCGGCTGCAGCTCGAGCGTGGGGAAGTTGCCGCGCCCGTGGATCGGAATGGTCTCGCTCAGGATGCCGTCCAGCCGCTGCACTTGCTCCCAGTTCAGTACGTTGCAGTGCGCCGTGGGGCTTTCGCAATAGTCCAAGCAGTGCTCATCGAAGCTGCTGCCGCCGAAGTCTCCGCTGCCGAAGTCTCCGCTGCCGAAGTCGCCGCCTAGGGGGATGTAGGGGCCGCAGGCCAGCTCGTCCTCGGCCATGGCAAAGTACCCTTCGCCCTCCGCCATGTAGTGCCCACCGAGCGCCACTTGGCCCTGGTCAGTCCTAAAAGGAAGGGGAAAGGAGCAGTAAGGACACGCGGCGGCGGAGGGCAGCGGCCCGCCAGGGAAAGAGCGCCCCCTCCACCGAGCTCTCCCTGACCCGGGGGCTCCTGGGAGACTCTCCCTCCCCCGGCCCTTATAATCCCCAGCCGCGCACCGCGCCCCACAGAGCAGCCCCGCACCAAAAGTATCTCTGATGCATCTGGAAAGCGCAAGCGAGAGTCCCGTCTGTGTCACCTGGAGGCGGCCGCCCCTTCTAGGAGCGCAGCGAGCGAGAGAGAAACCGCGAGGCGGCAACACTTCCAGGAGCTGCGAGTGCGCTCCGGCAGCGACTAGCGACTTAGTCTTTCCCAGACCCCTGCCGCCTGCGCTCACAACTCCCTCCCCGCGCCCCCTCCCGCGCCGCTGCCGCCCCAGCTGCTGTGGTCCCGAAGGTGGCGGCTCTTGCTGCCGCACACGCTTGTGTGTCTGGAGCTTTAGCAGTTGTGCGGGGGAAAACGTCTTCAGTACTTTATTTATACCGGGCCTCTCTGCGCTTCCGGGGCCCCAGAGCGGCACGCTCGCCACACCCTCCTCATCTGCATAGGGCGCCACACCCTCCTCATCTGCATAGGGCACCGCCCCCGGCCCTCCCCCCGCCCGCCAGGCGCGCAGCAGACTTGCCCAGCCGGCCTGGTTGCGGGATGACCTCCCGAGAGAGCGAGGCCCCTGGCTGTACGTGTAGATACGTGTGTGCGCCTATAGCTATGCGTGTATTTATACATACATTTGATTTAAGTACGCCCCCTCCCACACATCTTTTCCCCCATGAGGAGACACTTTAAATGCCTCAGAAGTCATAACTGGTCATCAAAACCAGATCACGACTAAAATCCTGCAACTGCAGAAACTTTCTAAAATTTTCGCGGATACAGCCCGTCGTTAGATCTTCACGGCTGAGATTCGGGGGTTCCTCACGAGTTCTCTCTTAAACCTCCGTGTCTAGCTGGACCATTTACTCCATTGACAAACCCGGTCCAAGCGTGGACTCACGACTCCACTCGTGCACGCAAATCAGTCACGGCGGCGCGAGTGGGAAGGGCTTGTTGATAACGGGGTTTTGATTCTGGAAACCTCGGCAAGCGCGCCAGGGAGCTCCTAGCGAGCACAAGAAGGCGCGGGGGCGACACCACAGGCCGCGGGCGTGGGCGGCTCCTGCGCACGAGTGGCTCCCGCGCAAGAGTGACTCCCAAGGGGCCGGGTGCGCAGCAGGGGCCGGGGCGCGTCACGGAGCAGACGCGGGCGAGCAGCCAATCGCAGAGGACGGGGCGGGCCGAGTGCGGCGCAGAGAGCGCGCCCGGGGAGTGCGCACGGCCCCAGAGTCCGGGGAAAGGGCTACTGGGTGTCGAGCGGTTTGATGCGCGTTTTCTTCAGAAAACCGGAGGCGATGAAGCGCGTTCCTCCCGGCTCGCTAAGGTTTGGCCGTTTTAAGTGCATCGTCCTGTCCGTGGAATACGATTTGATTTCCCACGAGACGTAAAAGTAGGAGTTTCAGGAATAAAACGAATTCTCCCCTCCGGCTTCCGTTACTTCGACAGAGTTGAGGGTTCTCCCCACGCTCACTCGCGCCACCGCCACCGTCTTTGCTAGAAAGCTGTGGCCGTCTCTTGCCGCTCGCTGCCTCCGTCAACTAATCTTGAGCAGCTTTCCCAGCGCCTAGACGCTGCCGGGGGTTAAAGTGGGGCAAAGGGGGGAAATGCCAGGGTCACGGAATACTCCCTAAACCCTGCTCAGCCCCGCCCGCCCAGCCTGGGAAGAAAAACAGCCCGCACCTCCGAACTGGGGGAGTCTCGGCCTAATCACGCTGTGCGGCTTGGAGGTGAGAGGTGGGGTGCGGGGGTGTCACTCGTGGAGCATCCAGCTGCGAGACAACGCCGCCCCCTGCCGGTGTCCTGCCGAGCTGCGTCCCAAAATGGAGAAACCCGACTGGCCCCGTGGCAAAGGCCGTCCTCTCAGCGCTGCGCCTAAGCACTAAGGTGCGCCTGCGGACTCTAGGACCACTATCCTGTCCGCAGGGGGCCATCGCTTCCTTCAGAGCACGCCGATGTGGTCCCCGACCAGCCATCTGCGCATGAATCTATCTTAACCAGGCCTTTTATACATATCTACGCATGTGCATATTCTTGTGTCCACGTGTGTATATAGAGAGAGCATCTGGTCGCCTGTTATGTGCCAGGCAACAGGCCAAGTGCTGAAGATTCAAGAATGACTACATTTCACATAGTTGAGAGGGCGTGGCACCCAGGTGCATGATTATGGCTCAGTTGGGTATATATTATGAGAGAAGTATATTCTGACGCAAGAGCGTGGTGGGCTAACGACATAGGAAACTGGGAGAGACACCCAAGAAGGTGTCATTTGGACTGGATCTTGAAAGAATGGATGTTCCTTCAGTAGTCGGGGAAAGAGGAGAAGAGCACTATCTACCAAGGGAAGCATGTCGAATTGGAGACTTGTTCTAGAAAGGATATGTATACTCCCGTGATTAATGAGATTGGTAGTGCCTTGAGATAAGGTTTATGGGAGTACCAGGAACTTAGTGAACACATCTGAGCTATAACCTGTTTAGCTCCTTAACGCTCATTTAGTCTTCAAGAAGAAAGTTTTCCATCTCTTAGGGATTTAGAAACAAGAATCCAAGAAGTTGTTAAGAAACCCAACCCATTTGGCTGTGAATGCTGTTCAGTGGTCATTACAGGGTAATGAGCGGTCTGTAGCTTACCAGTACCTTCTTATTGGAAAGCAAGAAAAGCATAAATAGCAACGATTTAAAGAAAAAGGAAGGGAGGGAGGAAGGAAAGGGAGGAAGAAAGAAAAAGAAAAGGAAGGGAGGGGAAGGGAAAGGAGAAAGAAGAAAAGAAAAAGAAAAGAGAGGAAAAAGAGAGAAAGGAAGAGAGAAGAAAAGAGAAAAGAAAAACACCTGTTAAAAATGTTTCCTTTGAAGACCGGTGCAAATTCTGCCCCTTCTTAAAACAAGGCCAGGCCAGGTGCGGTGGCTCACGCTTGTATTGCCAGCACTTTGGGAGGCCAAGGCGGGTGGATCACGAGGTCAAGAGATTGAGATCATCCTGGCCAACATGGTGAAACCCCGTCTCTATTAAAAATACAAAAAATTAAGCTGGGTGTGATGGCGCGTACCTGTAGTCCCAGCTTCTCCGGAGGCTGAGGCCGGAGAATTGCTTGAACCTGGGAGGTTGCAGTGAGCCAAGATGATGCCACTGCACTCCAGCCTGAGCCACAGAGTAAGACTGTCTCAAAAAAAAAAAAAAAAAAGGCCAAAGTAATAGATCATGTATTAGACACACTGCACTTTAAAAAAATCAAGATTGTGTGTGTTTATGTGTGTGATTAGCTCTACTACAATTATTTTTTACTTTATTTTTACCCTTCCTCAAAAAAATAAAAATAAAGCAGAAGACACTTAGGGCTGGTGGACACCTACCTATGCATATCTTGGATTTGGTTCCGTAGGACTGAAGGAATCTGCATTTTGGCAAACTGTCAGGGTGATCCTGACACAAGGGCACAGCCACACTTTGCACTGCACTGACAACAGCCACCAGAGTCCAGTTCTCTAGGTGGGGACCCTCCCCCAAGCAAAGGCTGATCCCATGGCCATTTCCAAAAATGGAGGGCACAGCTGAGATGTGGAAGCACAGCGTGAAGCTGGACTTGCAGGGCCTGCTGATGTGCTAATGCTGTGCTGGGGAGAAGATAATCCCAGCCAGTGTGTCAAGACCCCCACTCCCCCAAGTATCCAGTGCTTTGTGGCTGACCCTTTCTTAAACCTTTAACAAAACATTCCCCCCTTCCCAACCATAATCCAGACCCTACTACCTCCTGCACTGGGACATCTGGAATATCTTACTTTTGGCAATGCCTTTGTGGGCAATTTAATCTTTGACTGGATTAATATGTGCCTGATACATAGTGGCCAATCATTACATATTGTTGAATGAAAGCATATGTTGTTCATTCTCCCACTTCTTCCTCTCTTCAAACTGAAATAATATTTATATTCTAGGAAAAAATATTCATCCTTACATAAAATTGCAGATTCTGCAATTTAAAGCATTAATTTTTTTCTAGATAGCCAAAATAATTATCAGTTGGGAAAGTCTATATTTTCCAAACACATTTACAACTAAGATATTTCTCAACACAGTTACTCTTAAATTTAGATACAAAGTTGCTAAACTTTTCCCCCAGACTTTAGCTTCTGAACCTGTTTGGTTAAATTATTTACTTTTCCCCACTTAAAAGGAAAAAAAAAAAAACACCTATGGCAATATGAAGCTCTTAGTTGATAAAGTTAAGACCACCACAGAACTGAAATATGGACAGCCTAAATTTAAACTGCTTTGTAAGTGAGCAGAAAAGAAGTCCTTATTCTGAAAGTTTAAAGGAAAGCTTTACATACAATTTTGAGAAAGAAACACAATTAGTTCATTTTATTTTTAAAGTTATAGTCAATCTGGACTTAGCAAAATAAAATGTTCAGCTTTGGCCTTAATGATAGTTATTATTCTAGAGTTTGTTATTATATCCCAGAAACTCTGCTAAATATTTTATATGTTACTTTTTTCTCAACTTTCTCTAAAAACCAGAGCTTTACACATTATATCTCCATAGGAAAGATAAAGCACAAGAAGGTTAAATAACTTAGAGAAACTGCAGAGCTTTGGTTCAGACCGATGCATGTCAGTTCCTTACATTCTGTGACTTGGCTACCTCGCAGTCTTCTCATATTCCTCCTGTACTTAAACTTGAGCTGGAACTGCACTCTTGATTCTTCTTTCTTTCCAAGTTCTGGGCATTCAGGTGGGGCATAACTTTGGAGACCAAGAGATTTTATCCTGAAACAACTGCTGAGTGCCAGAATGTACAATGACCTGATGAAGCAGATGGGCACTTCTTCCCCAGCAGCCATGAATGACCTCTGTGGCAGCAGAGCTAGTAAGCTAGCACCTTATGGAGAATTTGCAAGAAATGCCACACACACACTGAAATACAATGGGGTGTTTGAAGACTGCCCCAAGTTCACTTAGCAGTGGTACTTTCCCCTTATTGCTCTGCTTCCTATCTTCTCAAAAATGATTTCAGAAGATGGGAAGCCACCAAATATGAAATTATTCCTTCAAGTTCATAACCAGAAGAGACAGAAAAGCACCCCGCTACCACCACAACCCCCCCCCAAAAAAAAACCTGCCATTAAGCCTGCAACTTCCGTGTCTCACAGCATTCTAGCCCGTCTCCCCCATTTTCCTGTCCTGCTTTTGGTCTTTCCATACCAGCCCTCTCCACTCTCTCTCTCTCTCTCGATTTTCTATCTTCTACCACTTCTGCTTTTGGAACCTTTCCACAAAAAGTAGCATGTACTTCTGGAAGCACCCTGAGGTTCAGGCAGAGCAGTGGCAGTGTGAGGAATTTGAGTACTCCCTCACCCCTCTCTGCCCCCCACCTATTTGCTGCCTTTGTGAAACAAATCCCAGTAATTCTAGAGACCACTGGGGGACTGCATGCACATGCACACACATATGTCTTCTTTGCAGAGAAAACTGGACATCTCTCTCCTGTCCAGTTAGTGTCTGTAGAACAGCAGCTGATCAAAGTGCTTCATGTAAAAATTAAAAATGACTTGGGAAAATAAATTACCTGTTTTCACAGGGAAAAGGTGCTTGTGAAATGACGTTTCCTGTGTTACTTCAGGAAAATTTTAAAAAACGTTTATTCGTTACTCAGAGCCTGTGGAAGACCGGCAACATCCTCAGTCACACAGGTCAATCTGGGAACCATCTAACGTATTACTTGTATAATATTTGTAATCAACAGATTAGCTTTTATAGTTTTAAACTTTTCAATCCGTTTTCTTCTATATTGTCTCATTTATCTTCAAAACTGTTCTGATCAGCATGAAGTTCTAAGTTTAAAGATGAAGAAAGGCTAGATGATCTTCCCTATATTTACACAGCTAGTTATGGGAAAGTTAAAGTTAGACTCAGTTGCCATCATCATGGAGCAAAACCCTTTTCTTCTGACCACACTGTTTAATCTTACATCTCTGTGAGTGCATTTAAATGATCATCACCAAAGAGCTAAGTTTAAAGAGATCCTGTAGCGACACAGAGGATCTTTACAGGGGCTACAGTCTCACCTATGGACATCATATAAAGCATCACTACTGTACTGTTGAGCATCCTATAAGTGTAATATCCTAAGATTTCATTGTTAAGTATCTTTATTTGAAGTATACGACCACATAAAAAATAACTCCATTCACAGTTACAGATTAGTGAGTTTAGGAAATTCAATATGCAAGCAGCAAATATGGTTGGACAGACCTACATTATCAGTCTTATAATCAAACTTGATATGAATTGTCCTTTAACAGAATTCTTCATTAAAAAGACTAGCTAGTACTTTTTTATGCTATTATCAGTGCTGATTATGCCAGAAGTTCTTCCTGTTTTGACATCTCTGAAATGTTGCCGTTTCAATCAGTGATGCAAGGTCCAAGGACCAGACTGTTTTCTTTACTCCAGACAAAAGAGACATTCAAAAGTTACATTCATTTGGCAAAACGTAAACTAGAAATACACCATATTTTCAAACACTATCAAATATTAATAAACTTTAATATTTGTATTACAATTTTTTTTCTTTTGTAAATTTGTGCTGGAATATGTTTAACTGCTCTGAAGGAAGTGTTGATTTTACTTGTGGAAACTGTAAGGTTTTGTGAAGGGTTCAAGGGGAGAATAAGAAATTATCCCTCTTTTCTAGAAGAAATTTAGTCAAAAATGCTTGGATACCTTGTAAAACATAAGGCTGTATTTTATGGGTATATTATATCCAGCTCATCTTGATATATTTTCAGCCAGTTCTTACCTGTACAACATATGTGGATACATTGTTGGCATTGATAGTTGATTTTTCATATGAGCTTTTAGCATTTCAGAAAGATGTATAAAAATGATAGATACTTGTTTTGCTAGCATCATTTTTATATACTAAATTCAGAAACAGTGTAATTGCCATATAAATTTGTGGCAGCTGCAGAAAGCCTATTTACTCATATGTATACATAAACCATACATAGATTCAATAATGCATATATGCTTGTTTGAAAGAATCTTCTTAGTGTTATTTCTACCATCACTTGTTTTTATCTTTTCCTATTAACTTCCTTCCCTGACCTCAAAATTATCTTCTGCCAAACAAATTACAAATTAAATAGTACAACCAGTGTTATCTTGATGTTTGGGAGAAATTACTATGGAATATGGTAAGCAACCAAAAAACACTGTCTTAGAAAATCTAAAAAACTGAACAAAACATAATAACTAAACAAAAGTTTCTCTTGAAGCTACTCAGATGATGAACATTTTTAAAAAAGAACTGTGTAAACCAGACTCTAGGAAGATAAATAAGACTACCTTAAAACCCCTGAGATTCTTAAGTGTAATTATGGAAACTAGCTGTAGACTTCCTACAGGAAGTTACACTAAGATGTGAAAATTTATTCTGCCAATATGGAATAAAAGAAAATTCAAGTTTTCTTTTCTAATAAAAGAAAAAGCTTCAAGACGCTAGTAAATTAGGCATTAGTCAACAAGGTGTAGAGGAGAACAAAAGCTATGAAAGTTAGTGATATTTGAACCACAGAAGTGTCTGGCTGAAAGAGATCAGTTTCCAATAAACTACAACTCCTGCAGGGGAGCTGACACGTAATTAAGAATGCTGGGTATTGATAATTTAGATAGGTAAGATATCCCTGAAGGGTAATAGAAAAACTGCCCTCTAGGCTTTGAAATTCGTAATTACTTATGGAAGTGAATAACTGATTAGCATAAAAGTGATATTCTATTCTTAATACAAAGTCATGTTAAAATATTAAAAAGGGAAAAAAATATATGGCACCCAAGATTTTTTGCCCAGCAGTTTCTACCTGATTTTGTATTGAAATTCCAAAGAATTTTTTTTTTGTAATGCACTGGCATTAACTTAGCAACCACATCCCACTCTGTTTACTTATTGTGAGATGTTTGTGAGCAGTAGTTCATCATCCTCACACTGACTAGGTTTGGATTGTGTTACTGTGTTTTAAAAAACAAATGTTTCTTGAAAACACTTATGTCTTGTCTATGTCTTCTGCAAGTCTGGATGTGTCTCGGAACATTATCTGTGTTCTGTGGGTTACAGGGATTGTCAAGGTCAAAGTACTCAGACATGAGACAGGCACCTTGTATACTCCGGAGAGCTGGAAATACATGGAGACTGAGTTTAGTCCATGCTCAGAGTAGTGCAGAATAGTGTATGTATTTTTAATTCACTATCTTAAAAGCAAAATCAATAATCACTAACTGATAACTTTAAGAATAATTATATCTCTTTAGTTATTTATATATGCTGTTATGATAGCATATTTGAACGAATTTTTGTAAATATTCTCAATATTTGAACAAATATACTGTCATAATATTTGAATTATGTTTTCGTGGTATGTTGCATTTTATTTCATTTTATATATATATATATATATATATATATATATATAATAACTCTAGACAAAGTGCAGGAATGACATAAGAATATTTGCGACATCAAAGTAATTATCCTTTGCATACTGGATCAGTCATTATTTTGAGTCACACATTCTTCTAAATTGAAGAAATTGAGTTAGCATGACTAATTCTTAATCCACTTTGAGTCTAAAGATAGCAGACATTTGAATTCAAAAACTGAAAAACAAATAAATTATTTAGATGTTTTATATACATCATGTTCAACAGCCAGATATCTGGCTAAACTTTTTGTTTTTACTCAACTAAAATGGAACCCTGGCCTTTGACTCCCCTCAACTTCTAATATAGGGCATATCCCCAACCCCCACCTGCGGGCTGCAGTAATGAGGGTGGGTTGGGGAAGATACTATACAACACAGCCACCTTGGGAAGTTAAGAGTATGTGCACACTAGTGCTCATTAACGCCCCTGGATTATTTGTTCTTTCATAAATCTTCTTTCTTATTTCCTATTCATTAATACAAATAATAAATGACTGCTGAATCAATCTAGTGCCATCACCACTGCAACAGACACCTA
Source organism: Cacajao melanocephalus (assembly GCA_963573385.1). NCBI lineage: Eukaryota > Metazoa > Chordata > Mammalia > Primates > Pitheciidae > Cacajao > Cacajao melanocephalus. The sequence goes on from CAUYLG010053023.1 coordinate 27,501, forward strand.
CTGTAAATCCTTTAGGTCTGGTAACTATAGTTACTTAAAAATCACCTAGCAAATCGTCTAGATTAAATAGCCTAGATATGTTCTTTGTGTTGGATAAAAGTTCTCTCTTTACTTAAGGGTATAACATTTTCAGTTGGAATATAATCAGCTTTAAAATTTTAGTAAAAATCCTCAAAGTTTCCAGTGATTATTTGATGACTTATTTCTGAAGCCTCAGCTACATATGATTAGTGGGATTTTATTGCAGATTTAACTTGTCTATCTGTTGTTTTGTTTTTTAATGCTTCTGGAAACACTCAAGAAGCTTCCACCACTATTGTGTTTTTTAATCAAGTGATATGTAAAAATTAATCAATTTTAGATTGCAAATTGTGCTCTCATACATGGGATGCAGAATTAAAAACGTACCATTTCCTTTTCTAAGAATGTTACGTTACTACTTACTCAAATTCTACAATAATAAGCATACATACATTTCGATTAAGACTTTTGTTCTTATTATACTTTTAGGACATTTAAGTATAGTGAATATATATCCTAAATCAAAAATCAAAGTATGTGGCCTGACAACTAATATCCTTATAAGGACAAAGGGGCAGTCTATTTGAAATCTCTTTAGGTCTTCAGAAATCTGAGACATATGGTGTTCGTCCATCCATTGTATAGAATTATACCTCCTTCTTCAGTTCATTCCCACAAAAGCCTCCCTCACAGCAACATTTCTTGTAGTCTATTGGCTGTTAAGTTATAGCAGAAATAAATACTAGGAATTCATTCAATATTAACACACCCACAGATATTCTTCCACTTAAAATTAAAGGCTTTTGCATACATAGTTGAAAACTGACCGTAATGTTAATTTTGTAAAATTGAAATGTAAATTATTCCCCCTAAGCCTATGGACAAATGTAGTATCTCACTGAAAAGGAATGTGGCCTTCTCAACCACAGAACCCTTCTTATGCCACTTTGTGTTTTTTAAAAATCAGTTTGGGCTAATAAATGCCCATAAAATATTTTAATATATTTAATTGCTCTAGGAAATTGAACTTTATAATTAACTAGACGATATCAGATATAATATCATTAGCACATACGTTGGTTCAGCATCTGTATTTGATTACATTACCCAAACACATGAAACAGTCAAGTTTCTGAGCTGGTCATCCCCTGCAGGCAGTGACCTGCTGTTTCTTGCCAGTTGAAGTCTGTTTCTGTGTTATTGCTCTTCCTGTCAGTAGATGATCCTCATAATTCCATAAATGCTATTTAACTCTCTATGGTTTCCTATATTTCTTATCTGCTTCATTGTTCCAGAAAAAGATACTCCTTTAAAAAAAAAAGAAAGAAAGAAAGCAAGAGAGTGAAAAAGAATGAAAGAGACAGAGGCAGGCATCTGCTGCAGAACCTCGCAAACTAGGATTAGTCAAGATTTAGGGAATAGCTCAAACCCAAGTCCCAAAATAGCCAGTTCATTTTGTTTATAATAAATTGCAAATCAAAGCAACCTGGTCTGAGGAAGAAATTGACTTTGTTCCAGTGATCTAGAGGCACTAGAGGTCAGCTGTCCATGATGCTTTAACCTATGGCAAGGCCATCTTAGTTAAGGCCACATCTTCCTTATTATTTGTTGCTTGGGAAAAGTCAGTGGCTGACGTGGAAACAGCTGAGTGCATTATTCTAAAATTAAGTGATTAAATCATGAGGCCGAGGGTAGGATGCAGGACCCTGGGAATGAATATTTTTTTCTCATTCTTGAAATTGATTCTTCCTGTGAGAACTTGTAACAATTAGTCCCATTAAAAGCAGCCCATACTTAATTTCACGTGGCCATAGTAAGCTCTTCAAGGTTGAGACTCAAGAAAAAAAAAAAAAGCAAAACTAGCACAAATCGTTACTGAGGAATTATGGGGAAGCAGAAAGATGGGAACCACTGGGAGCAGCACCCGCAGTACATGATAGAGCTTTGAAGAAACACTCCCCTAGTGCTGAGCTGAGAAGGGATAAACCCAAGATTGTGACAGAAGGCCAGGCTGGAAATACAGACTGACCAGTATTAGATGAATGTAAATATGTAAATATGCCTTAGAGTATGCCTTAGAGCATGCTAAATATGCCCTGCAACATGTAAATAGGGTCCTTTGTAGGCACTCAAGGCCAGCTAACTCATCTGCAGGAGCTGGATAGAAGGTAATGCTTAGGTATGGAGACCAGCAAAAACAGAAGAGGAGGCAAAAACCAGGTGTCTCTTCCAGGAATCAGGCCCATGGGGGTTCAAATGATGGTCTCAATCTAGGGCTGTGGGAGTTATCTCAGGGCATCCAGTTTGAGCCTGAGGCAAATTTGGCTGATTCTAAGTTCCACCTGAACTCAAAAACAACTATTATAATATATCCAGCATCTACATCCTCCAACTGACTGCTGGTGAGGAGTGATACCATGTGCAAATATCTGTTTGTAAATTTGGAACTGCTGGGGCAAAAATAGGGACTTTTAGTCCCTAGGACAAAGAAGCTTGCAGGTCCCCTTCAACAGTACTGCCCTTGTACAAAGCCAGCATATTATCTGTGATCTTTATAGCACAGGAAGGACCTCCAAGCTAGAGAAGGGATGGTTCAAGGATGGAAACATCTTTCTTATTAAAACACCATATAAAACCCTGTGAGTTCTCAATCAAGAAAGGAACTTAAAGAGAACCTCCAGCTGGTGGGAGCTGACCCCACCAGCAACCTCTGACACTTTTCTATGACCACCGCCTTTTTCTAGAGTTCTGTCACTCTGATTACCACTGTCATCATGAATTCTGGGACCCAGCAGACTTTTTAAATTATTCATCTTCTGCAGTCAATTAAGCCAGCTGTACTCCTTTTCTCATAAGGCCTCAGTGTGATGGCTGCAAACAACAGCTGCCTTTGTCATATACACAGCTGTTTCTTGTAGGGGTTGCTCCAAAGAACTTTGGAGACAGCCATTTCCGATGTATGTTTATGTCTCTGACCTTTGACCTTGCACTGTTCCCAGTGTAGGCTCCAGACAGGTGTGCAGGGTACCCTGGAAAGCCCCAAGGCACCATGGCCAGAATTTACATTGGCCAAGTCATCATATCCATCCATACCAAGGTACAAAACAAGGAGAATGTAACTGAGTCCCTGCACAGGGTCAATTTCAAGTTGCCTGGCCACATCTCAAATAAATGGGGCTCTATCAAGTTTAATGTGGATGAATTTGAAGACATGGTAATTGAGAAGTGGCTTATCTTAGATGGCTGTGGGGTCAAATACATTCCCAGTCATGGCTCCCTGGACAAGCGGCAGGCCCTGAACTCAGGAGGGCTTCCATTGTGCTGCCCTCCCTTATGCTCACCAATACTTCCTGTCAAAAAAAAAATTGTTAGCATATGTGTAACCAAACCCTTCCTTTCCTTTATCCTTCTGAGCAAAGTAGAGGCATGTAGAATTTTCTAAATTAGTGTGATTTAGTACTACACCAAAATGAAAAGGCAGCCATTACTGGCAAACTACATTGCATAAAGTCACAATTCCAAAGTTTTAAGTCCTTGATTCTAAGATGAACACATCCAGCCCCAAAAGACTTCAATATCTCTTGCTGTGAGTCCTCTACCCACCCTCTTCCTGCCTGTTATTTGGTCAAAGTTTTCTAGCTGTCATATTTTCTTCCCATCTTTCCAAGTGTGGTAAGTATTCAAACAATGGGTGAAATAAAAGTTACAGTAGGGGATGATCTACTGTAACTGAGATGGTTAAAAAAGGTGTCTTTGTAGAGAACATAAGACCAAACTAAAGAGTAAAAGGCAGCCAGTCATGAGAAGCTAGGGAAAGAGTGTTCCTGGCAGAAGGAGCAACTTGGACCCAGGGAGGCAAGAATCTCTTGTGCTGGAAGAACTGAAATGTGTTCTGTGGAACCAGAGCATGCAGAGGAAAAGAGAGATGGCATGATATTAGGCTGAACAGAATGTCAAAGGTCAAATCGTGTAGGTTGTGGTGAGGAGTTTGAAAGAGTCTGGATTTTTAGTGTAAGTGTAAGAAGCTATTGAAGGCTTTGAGCAGGAGAGTGACATGATTGGATTTTTCTTTTGAAATCCTTTTTGCTGCTACATGGAATAACAAAATTCATGTGGGAAAAATAGGAGTAGAGAGACAGGTCATAGACTGCTGCAGATATCTGGGCAAATGATGATGCTATCTTAGATTACTGCTATTCAAATGGTGGGTCACAATCCATCAGGGTTATACAGTCATTTTAGTGGTCTGAACCCACAATATCAGTGAAAGAGAACAATGTACAATAGAAAACATCAGCCCAGCACAGTGGCTCATACCTGTAATCCCAGCACTTTGGGAGGCCAAGGCAGGTGGATCACTTGAGGCCAGGTATTTGAGACAAACCTGGCCAACATGGAAAACCTCGTCTCTACTGAAAATACAAAAATTAGCCACGCGTGGTGGCAGATGCCTGTAATCCCAGCTACTCGGGAGGCAGAGGCACGAGAATCGCTTGAACCTGGGAGGCAGAGGTTGCAGTGAGCCAAGATCTTGCCACTGCACTCCAGCCTCAGCAACAGAGCAAGACTCTGTCTCAAAAAAAAGGAAAAAGAAAAGAAAACATCAGAGACTATCACATTATTTCATAACAGTTCCTCTCAAATTTTTGTGCATATAGCTATGCATTTGCAAGTACTGAATTATACTGTGCAGTGAATTTGTTACTCTGTATAGTGATCAAAATGTTACTGACCTAGGGTGGTGATTGTGGAGGCAGAAGAAAGGTAAAGATGCCTTCAGATACGTAGAAATGGAAGAGGTCACCTAGGAAGAGACATAAAAAGAGAGGAAACAGAGTCCTGTGATGTATTTTATTATCACATTTTTATATTTATGTCCTACCTATTCTTTAAAAAAAATTTATAATAACTTAAGCATAGTAAAAATCTAGTAAAATTGAACAATTAACACTGGAAAATGACATGCAACCCGCCATTTTTTTCTGAGGGATACATATTTTAAAAATTGAAACATAACCTGATGGTCACCAGTAGGTCATTCGCTCACGTCTCTGCTGAGCATTACTTTTCTGAGTCATTGACATATGTCTAGCAAAGTTTAGAAACAAGTCCAGAATATTTCCAAATATTGCATGCAGGAAATGTTAAATCCTATGTCTACTCAGTCTTCATGCCTTCTGAAGAATGTTTCCTGGGCTTCTGAGTTTCCAGTTCTAGCTTTGCTGAACTTCACAACGCAATCTGGTCTCTGCTCAGTTTAATGTATAAAGTCACCACCATAAAACATGTCCAAAAATTTGCCTCACTGCCACAATGAGAAATGAAAATGCATAGTCCACTGGACTATATGTCATATTTATGTTTTGTTTTGTATCATGTAACATAAAATGAAGAACAGATCATCTAATGAGTCTCTTTATATGTACTGGAGCACATTGGATTTAAACTGCTATTTGGAATATGTTTTTAACCTGATGAGAAAACAGATTAATAATAAATCATCACTGAAAATCAGAAATGTGTCTTGGAAAGAAAAGGTACATGTCATGGGCAACTAGCAGATGCAGAAATCCTTTAATTATAAAGCATGTCCTTACCTGAGGAACTGTATACTATGCTGACAAGAGGCTATATCTAATACTAAGCCTTCTCGTTTTACACACACAAACACACACCTACAATCATCTATGAACATGTTAAGACCTATATGTTCAAACAACCCATTTACAAATTGCTAGATGGGACCAGCATGAGCTCTTTACTCCCTTCACCAAATAAAGAAAGCAATTTCATCACCTTTCTTCTTCCTGGAGTCCTGACAGCTTCAGTTCTAACAGCTTGCCTCTCCTCCCTCCTTTTACCAAACACCAGTCTTGCATTAGGATAGGTGACAACCAAAAACTGCAGCTGTATTTTACTAGTAGACTCTCAGAACTCTTCAGAATCAAAAGAATGAGCCTCTAATGGCAGAAAAGTAAATCCTAGTGGGAACAACTCTAGTTGCTACTTGAGATATCTTCCCCCATTGCTTATCAATCCAGGCCACCCAGGTAAATGCATATGTTGAATGTCCATGCATTTTGATAGAGCCATCCAGAGAGCCACTCCTGACCTGAGTCGTTGTACTGCTGACTCCACTGTAAAGCCATTCCTGTGCCAGATGAACCACAGAATTTCAGCAAGTAAGGAGCTGAAGACAGAGCAGCATCATAATCTTTAATCTGTTTCTTCATTCTTAAACCTCACAATGTTGACCCTTTCTGCAGAATGTCAGTTTGTTTTTTATTCACTGAGGAAGTCTGGTACATAGAAAAGCTTCCTCTTAGCATAGATAAGGCTAACAGGCTAACAGTTATTTGGGTAAGTAGGATTAATTATCAGGAAGCTGTTGATAGTTCGTGGCTGACCTGTAAAACCCTGGTTAGAATGAGATCAGCTAAAATAATAGGGTCTATTTAAAGTTTGGATCATATAAGACGTCACTGAGGATCACATTATTTCAGCAAAGAAAATATTACAGAGAGTTATCCTCTTAAAGGAAAATAGCTTTTCTGCTGGAAAGCTTCCAAACCACACCATTGCAAAACCTAAACACTTCTAACCATTGAACGCTAATGTTTAACTGCCTAGCTCTAGTTGTCTTGCAAACCTTTCCCCACCTTGGTAATTGATTTTTGCTGCAATCCAGGTGTCCTTTGGCATTTAATCCCAAATTTGTTTCTTATGCTGGAGAAAACATTGTTACTGCCTAGGGGTTAATTCTTTACCCCTACGTGATGTAAAATATATTCTTCTCCGTTCTTTGTGATTAAAATAAGTAGTAATCAGCATTTTACTAGAGTTGGGAAAAACAGCAAAGTGAAGGGCTAGCCCAAGGCATAATTGGGAGACGCCTGAAATTTTAAAGCCTTTGCCTCCTAATTTGTCATTTAACTATTTTTGTGCTTTAATCTCTTGTTCAGTCACTTAAAGCTGCATGACCCCCTCTAAGCTTCAGTTTCCTCCTGTTGCAGGACTGATTGAGATGCTGCACATTACACTGTGCAGCACATTGCCTGATGCATAGATGTTCAGGAATTGGTAGGTAATCATCATCATCCTCATCAACATTCCTAAACCTTGGGACAAAGGGATATTTAATATTGATTTATGATTAAATTGTTTGTAAAAACATTTGCTTTTAATTTTATTCTTAAAGACTAAAAAATTTACTGAACCCAAAGAAATGTGCCTCTAATTTCAATATTTTAAGTCACCACAGGAGGTGGAGAAGAGATGTGGTAGCCGGTGGGAGAGTCTTCCCCGCTTTGTAATGCTGACAGCTACCTGTTCATTAGACTGGCCTTGTTGGAAAAAAAAAAATAATAATATGAGTCAGGCATGGGAACCAAGACAATATGTGGGACATGCCCTGCCTATACCAGAGCACAAGAGTCCATGTCCTAGTCCAGTTCCAAAGCCACTCCCCTGCCAGCCCACCTGTCTGGATCCTTCCTCGTCCATCCTGTCCCCAACCATTCAGTGAAGAGTCTAATTAGTTAGTGCATTTTTAAATGCTGTATTGGCAGAGGCAGATACAAGATCTGTGGGATCTGAAGATTATGTAATTATGGGGGCCCTCTTTAATAGAATACAAAATTATAAGTAATAGATATTATTAAAAATGCGCACTTTGAATGAAGAGACCCCCCCTAAACAGGCTTTGTGTGAGCAACATGGCTGTTTATTCACCTGGATGCAGGTGGGCTAAGGCCGAAAACGGCATTAGCAAAGGGCAATGAGATAGGAGGTGGCTTATAGGCTTGGGGTGGGCAGTGGAAAGTTACAGAGTAAGATCAGTTACAGTGATGGGGGTAGGGTAGGGGTAGTGGCAAGGAGTATACGTTACCATAAGTTAGTTACAATGCTGGGTGGGATAAGAATATTGTAATAATAACTATAGTCCGTTGTGTCCAAGCGTGAAGGAATGTCAGGCAGAAATCAGAATATCTGGCTCTTTGGAAAATGGAGAAGAAACTGGTGCTGGCCTCTTCCTGAACTATGAAGAACCTGGTTCTTTCCTGCTTCTCCCTCAGCCCTGCCCAAAGTGACCTGAAGAAGCAATGGTCTTTAATCTTAACTAGATTAAATAATTTTAATTGATTCTCTGAATCCCAACTCTACTCTGTCACTAACCAGCTGTGTGAGCTGGGACAAATTAGCCTCTCTAAGCCTTCGTATTCTCATACATAAAATGGCAATAATAATATTTTATTTGCATAACTGTGAAAAAGGTTAAATGGATAGTGTATGTATATTACCTGGCACCTAGCAGATAACGAAGATATTGTAGCTATTTTTATTATTATTTCAAGTAATAACTATAAAGGAGGAACTAGAAAGGTAATATTGAACAGGGAGGACTCCAGATTACCAAACACAGCATGGAAGATCAAACTCTATAAATGCTAAAAGGAATTATTTCAGTTTCAACTTTTTTACTTTCCTCCCAGATCCCAATGGCAACACAGTGAAAGTTGCCATGGCAACATGATAGCCACAGTACTCTACGAACAGAGTTTACCAATAAACATGAAGCTTTGAGGAGGCCACAAGAATTCTCCTGTCTGGCTCATGTGTTCCTCCTGATGTAGGACCTAACGCTAAAGTTGCATGAGATTTGGGAAATGTTCTTGCCTCAGATTATGATAGTTTGATATGTAGACAGAAAACAGCAAGTTGCCCCTAATACTGGCTGCAAGTGACTGGCAGTAAGCATCTGGCAGGTAGTAATGATTCTGTAAAAGATTTCTGAATTCATCTAAAGTGATCTGTCCTCAAAGGCCCTGTTAAGACATTAGGCAATTTGAGGCATCAGAGCATTGTCGTTAGTGTTGGCTCTGAAATCAGATCAGGCCTGGCCCCAAATTCCAACTCTAGCATTTACCATATTTACAACCTTGAGCAAGCTGCTTAAATTCTCTGTGACTTGGTTCCTTCATTATAAAGCAACGTTAATAAAGTATCTACCTAATAAGGTTTTAGTGAGTATTAAATGAGGTAACATTTCTGAACGGCTTCAGAAGAGTGCCTAAAGTCCTTCATTGCAAGTGCTCATTAATGGCTAGCTCTAATGTTAAAGGGGAAAGCTGGTGGGGATGTCCAGCAGGTGTTTGGTTATGCGTAACTGACACTCAGAAAAAAGATAGTAATTAAAGCCATAGGTTTTAGATTTCCTAGTTTTATTCCTTTCTTATGGTGCCTGTAAGAAGTTACCACAAACTTGAGTTGAAAATAACAGATTATTTTCCTACAGTTCTGGAGGCCAAAAGCCCAAAATCAGTATCACAGGGCCAAAATCATGGTAGTGACAAGAACCCTCCCTCTGGAGATGCTAGGGGAGACTCCATTTCTGGCCTCTTCCAGTTTCTGGTGGCCGATGGCATTTCTTGAATCGTGACAGCATTATTGCAATCGCTGCCTCTGTGTTACACTGCCTTCTCCTCTTCTCTCTATAGCAAATCTTCCTCACCCTTCTTCTTATCAAAACACTGAATCATGACATTCGGGGCCTACCTAGATAACCCAGGATAATGCAGAGTCATCCCTCCATCTTAAGACCATTAACTTAATTACAAAGATGCCCACCCCAGCAAATAAGGTAGCGTCTATAGATTCCAAGGATTAGGACCTGATATCAATGGGAGACATTTAATCAGTCTACTATACTAATTAATACACAATGCTGCAAGACATAGGTGAAGATGAAATTATGTGAAGAGAAGATTAAATACAGAACACTAGAACCATAAACACATAACAGGGAAGCAAAGAAAGAGGAGACGCCAGACGGAAATCAGAAACAAAGAGTTTCTAGAGGAGAAGACGAGGTGAAAGGAGATTGTCTGAGACTTCAAGGATATAGTTTCACAAAGGACGGCATGCTGGAAACACTGCAAAGAATCAAGGGGAGGGCTGAGGAGGGATTATCGGGTTTGACTATTAAGAAGAACATCAGTATATTTAGCCACAATAAATTTATTGGTGTGGGAGAAAGAGCAAATTTTGATAGATTAATAATGGAGTCACTTACCTCTGTGATAAACTGTGTGCATAGGCATAGTTGTAAGAGGAAAATGGTGCAGAAATACCTCTTGACAAGCCACCTTCTGAGACCTCATCTCAACTATGTTTTTGTTGGATTCCCAGCAATAAAATCCCATGAAAGGCCCTGAACCTGCCAAGGTGGACATGATCTATGATTAGAAGAGGAAGGCACTGCCTCTTTCCCATAGAAATATGTTTGCTCTCCAGCTTCTGAAAGAGGTCAGTGAAAAAGTTACATTTATCTTCATAATTTAGTCAGCCCACCCTCTCTCTCAAAGATATTAATGCCTAAACTAGTCAAGTGGTGATATTTTTAATCATTATACTCTTTTACCCTTTTTCAATATCTTAAAATAGGACTCTAAATATTGAAGTAGTTTACCTTTTTTTTCTAACAGAGAAACATTATTAGTCACTCAACAATTATTACAGAAAATAAACCATGTGCTAGGAAGTATATTAGGGATAGTATAAGATTAGAATATCAGTAACTAATATTTGAGTACTTTGTATGGGATAGGAACTGATCTAAGTGCTTTATATATCAACTTAATTCAAAAATTTGGTGACAGAGGAGGTACTAATATGATACTATTATTATTGTTCCAACTTTATGGAAGAGAGAACAGAAGTGCAAAGATGAGGAAAAGACACACAGCTAGGAAACAGGAGGCAAGGATTAACTCAACAGTCAGTCTCTGGGCCTATTTTAACCACTCTGGCGTACATATTTACAGCATTTGCAAGGAGACACCTCTAACATACTCTTCTTAGGCAAAAGCATACAAATAAGCATTATTTTAAAGTGCCTTGACAAAAACTAGTTTTTGCATTTTAAAAAATTTTGTAATACTGGAAGTACTTATTTGTTACTAAGAACTAATTGACTGAGTACTTAAATTTACTAGGCACTCATCTAGAAACTGAACTTTCAAAAATGAACAAAATGGACACAAACTCCTGCCCTCATGTTCAAGTAAGCCATTTCCATTTTTAAATGTCATGGAATAATAACACCACCACCATACTTCGAGTCAAGAAGAAGCTAACTCTTCCCTCACTGTGTAAGAAAACAACATTGAATCATTACAAGGAAAATTACAGCAGAAAGTACTGTTACCAATTATTGACATCACACTTCTCGGGGAAATTTTACTAAACTGAACCATGGGCGAGAAATTCATAGAAAATAGCTAATGCATGCTGGGCTTAATATCTAGGTGGTGCGTTGACAGGTGTAGCAAACCGCCATGGCAGACGCTTATCTATGTGACAAACCTGCACATCCTACATGTGTATCCTGGAACTTAAAGTCAAACAGAATGATAAAATAAAAATTTTAAAAAGAAGTTACAGAGAAAAATGGAAAATCATATATGGAGGATTTTTTTCTTGCTGCTCACTGACCTTTTGAGCATCTAAATCAATAATCCTGGTTCGAAGAGGCACTATGTTCTTGATATTGAACAAAGTGTGTGACATTTCTGGGTCTGGATCCTGAAAACAGTATTGCCTGAAAAAAAAATACGAAAATTAAATAAATAAGTAATAAATAAATAAAATAGATTTGGATTTAGGGGGTAAAACAGCACTTCCTTTACCTGACATTTAAGATTGTTTTCTGTCTGACTTTCTCTGACCCTAAGTAAGAAATATCAGGGGTTAAGAGAATCCTAGAGCTCCGACATGGTGTACTTTCCACTCACCCGGTCAAGAATCTAAGAGAAATCCCAAAACCTCAACGACTCACAGTAAGATAGCCCTGTCCAGCCCTCTGCAGCAGTGCAAATGGAGTCCCAGGGCTCTGTGATGTTCTTCATTCCACAACCTATGACACCCTCTTCTCATCAGATTGTATCATTGAAACACATGTGCCATTTATCCCAAAGGAAAATTCAAGACTCTCGGTGCATTCCTCTTTATCAAGTATAGTTGCCAGATAAAATATAGGATGACTGATCAAATTTAACTGGACATCCTGTATTTTATTTGCTAATTCTAATTCTGGGGACTCTAGCCCAGGCCTCTCAGCCCTTTAGAGGAAAAGGCCATCATATGCCGGAAGACCTTCCTGTTCACCCAGACTGTTTTTTGAACTTATAATCTTTCCACCCTCAACATTTATTGTCTTACTTCTGGGTCATTTCTCCCTATACCATTTCTTATCACCTGATATATGATTTATTTTATTGTATTTTTTAATTCTCTGCTCTTTCCTCATCCCACCAAGATTAAAAGCCCACAAGACTATGCATATTTACCTACTTTGGTCATGCTATGTCTCCAGTGCCTACAATACTGCCTGGCACAGAGTAAGTGTTAGATAAATATTTGTAAATCAATTTGTTAAACTAAGTATTTCTTTGATGCCAAAAATGATATTGGAATTGTGATAAATATAGTAAATTGAATAACAATAATATTGAATACAAATAGATCATAATTATGGAGTACCTATATGCCTGGCAATATGCTAAACAGTTTACCTAGATTAATTCATTTAATACCAAAAAACCCACACAAAAAAATTTAAAACTCACAAAAAACTGTCATCTTCATTTTACAGCTGAAGCAACTTATACTGAGAAAAATAAGAAACGTGCTCAAGGTCACACAGGGTAGCTTCAAGATTCAAACCCAGCTGCCTGACTCTAAAGAATGAATTTTTTCCTTAAAAAGAATGTTTTACTGGGGAGACTACAAATATGAAAAGGGAAATAAATACTTACACAAACAATTGAAGTTTTTGAATAAATAAATTATTTCTCCTGGCCAAAAAAAAAAAATTGTGTTTAATGGATCCCCACATGTGAAATAGAACTTGAATGTGGACAAGTTAAGACACTGTTATATAATAGATTTGAGTCATGTTAATACAGCATTAGGTTGGAGAAGAGTCTGAGAAGGTGGGTTCATGGTTGCTAATATGTTTTTGCTCACTTTGAAGCTCAGAACCTTGACTCCAATAGGTGCCAACACACAACTGGCTCTGTATACTATGTACACACTTAGGTAGTTTCTTCACTTAGCACTTTATAAAAATGGCAAAGGGATTTCTAAGTAACAACTGAAGCCACCATTCATTCTGAATAATAGTGATAAATCCTTTTACTAACAATTAACATTAACACAAATACACACAATTCTAGGTAAGATCTGATTTAAATTTCTAGTTCCTCCTCATTGAGAAACAGGCTGTATCACTCTTTGCCACTGACATGAAGGGGATTCCTCTTCTTTTGCCCATTCAAAAAGTCTCTTCCTTCTTCTGTGTTGGCTCTTCTCAGCTCACACTGCTCTGTGCTAGATTATTTTTATTATATGCGGATGCTTACTATGATTTTCACATTACTCCCAATACCTGCTAAAACAATAATTCCAAATTTATGTGATGGACTCTTTGTTACTTAAAACTAGTGCACTGTGCTGCTATGAAAACCCAGGATCCCAGCAACAACCCATATGTAGGAAGCCATAGCCAGCAGCTGTTACTGATTAACTATTGCTCGCTCTTTTGTGGACAGTGTTTTTGCTGATCTTCTCTTGGGCATCTAGCCCAAAATCAACAAACTATAGCCAACAGGCAAAATCTAGCCAATAGCCTGTTTTTGTATAGTCCAGGAGCTAGGAAAGGTTTATAGAGAAAAATATTTACAATCCATTAGAGGATATGGAACACTAATATTAAACAGCTGTTAAATAAAATGTTATTTTAAAAAAATCAATTCTTCTTCTTAGCAAAATTGTATTACAGAAAATTGTACTCCATTTTTTTAATTTCATCAATTAAAATTGTGGAAATGTGTGTTCTCTTTTGCTATATAAGTAGCCACTTATACTCAGTTTAGCCTCTTGGCCATAAAGCCTCAAATATTTACCCACCTTTTACAGGAAAAAAATGCTGATCTTTGTCTTAATCTTTGATATTAAGGCAGTATGCTGCCAAAAAGGCCAATTGATAATTATTTTTTAAAAGAGAATAAGTACATTTTCACCAACTCTAATTTTCTTATTTAGATGCAATTTAAGTATGCTATTTTGTGGTATCCTTTTTAAACTTCATATTTATTTGCTGCCACAGACAGTGTTATTAAAATTTTTATTGTTATTTTCATTTTCAAAGGACACTACTTTTTTTAGCATAAGTTTATGTTGTTGCAATTTACTAATTGTTACTAAAACATTCCACTTGGCAGTTCATTTTTGTGGGTGCCAAATTACATGCAGTACAGTGTAAAAAGATAACTCAGATAATCTAAAACCATGCTTCAGTAAACACCATCTAGAAAGGCTTTTTCTTCAGGATCAGCTCTTCCCTATCTACATCACCAAGGATGTTAATAATTTTTTATGATTTTCAATTGACTAGCATCTCATTTCAGATGGAATAAAATAAAACTTTTTTAAACAAAAAGTACCTGCTGAAGAAAGTTTGCATGGATGTCCACTCAAACACTTAAAAAAAAAATCCCTTTAGCTGACCCCAAGGAAAGTGTGGCACATTCTTCATGGAACTATAAAAACACGGTTATGACTTGTTCTGTACTATATTAAACTTTTTTTAAAGCGCTCTCTCTCTCTCTCTCTCTCTCTCTCTCTCGTGGTAGACCTTGAATCAGCTAGGGGAAGAAGAACACACATAGGCATTGCTGCATCCCTGGAAGTCTCTAAGGCCATCATTGGATTTAACTCAAGCCAGGTTTATGGAGCAAATAAATTCGACCTGGACCTGGGGCTGTTTGTTCATCATTCCCTAATTCACTCAACACTCCTTTACTGGAAGCTCACTGGGAGGAATTCAAAGTTAATTTCATCCTGTTTGGCCAAGGTTGGCCCTAGGATAAACTATACTTCACGTAAATATAGCTTGCTATCTCTCACTTTGTGCACCTATATTGACTTTACCTTTTAAAGTTACCAGTATCATTGCTCCTGGGATACCAAAGATCTGTAGCCCACTGCTGCTATTCCTGCCTTAGTTTCTGGAAGTCAGAATCTACTCCCTGGAGCCTCCATTTGAGCCCTCCCTATGGCTCAGATCTTCATTCATCTCCAGGGCACCCAAAGGCAAGATTCTTTTCACTGCTCTTTATGATTTCCCATCTCACTCCTCCAGGACCAGAATAATTCTAAAGAGTCAATGGAACTTTAAAAAGTAGACTGTCAAGTCAACTAGCACTCTAGGAAGTGAACTAACTTCTCAGACTTCTAGATGAGAATAGTAGGTAACATTTATCAGTTCCAATGCTGATTTAGGCCAGGCACCGTTGTATAGACTTTACATGAGTTCACTTAGAATCCTTTTATAGTAACCTCATGAAGTAAGTGCTTTATCCCTCTGCATTTTGAAGATGAGGAAATGGGCACACAAAGTTTTAATAACTTGCCCAAGGATGCTCTGCTGAGATGTAGAAGGTCCAGCTACAAAGCAAGCTTGTCTGATCTGTAACCTCTACTCTCTCAAGTGCCTTTAAAAATATTTAGAAGATTTATATAGATTATAGGAATTGATCAGCCAGAGGCAGCCTTGCAAATTTGACCTGACCCAAGCAGACACTGGAGTAGCCCGTGATCCACGGGGGCTATGTTCCAAGACCCCCAGTGGATGCCTGAAACCACAGATAGTTCCAAACCCTATATATACTATAATTTTTCCTATACATACATACCTATGATAATGTTTAATTAGACATAGTAAGAAAGTAACAACAGATAACTAAAAATAAAATAGAACAATCATAAAAATATCCTGTAATAAAAGTTATGAGAATGTGGTCTCTCTCTCAAAATATCTTATTGTACTTTACTCACCCTTCTTCATGTGATGATGTGAGACAATAAAATGCCTATGTGATGAGATGAAGTGAGGTGAATGACGTAAGTGGAAAATTCCAGAAATAAACAATTCATAAGTATTCAATTGGGTATCATGCTGAGTAGCAGGATCAAATCTCCAAACATTGTGCCTGCATTGCCATTAGTAGCCTTCCATGTTATCAGATGGGCTGTCAGCGTCACAGAGCTTGTGTTCAAGTCATTCTTATTTTACTTAATAGTGGCTCCTAAATGCAAGAGTAATTATGCAATATTTTCAGACCAAGGTTGACTGTAGGCAAGATAAGTCAAGAATAAGGGAGGACTTCTGTACTCTAAGGAAGGGAATTTTGAGCTGAGACTGAGGGACAGGTAGCCTTGCTTGGAAGAAAGACACTTTTAGGAAAAGAAGCAGCCTACAATGATCAATGTTGAACTGAGGGCTTTGAAGAAATTATCTCATAAGAGAAGCTTGTTTCTTGAAAAGTCAGAAATGAGCAGTCTTTTAGGCTTCCATCTTGACCTGGTTCACCTTGTTCCTGGGGATGAACCTCCACCAGGGCCTACAGTGAGGGGCTCCATACTGGGGGACTTTTTCATTGCAGTAACCAGGTGACTCCAAGGCCAGGTTATGGGCAGGATGAGGAGTCAACCAGGACTTGGGATTACGTGCTCTAGTCAGAGGCCAACTCCAGAGAAATCTGGATCCCTTGTCACATCAGGAGAAAGAGGCTAGAGCCAGGTATCTAATTATCAAGGTTTTCTGAGCTGCAGCATCCTTCAAATGTGAAACATATCATGTCAGCCTAGGCCACTGAGCCTGACTATGTGAATACGTTAAAACTGCCAGGCCAGGCATGGTGGCTCACTCTTCTAATTCCAGCAATTTGGGAGACCAACGATGGTGGATCACTTGAGGCCAGGAGCTCAAGACCAGCCTAATTAACATGGCAGAACACGATGTCTACTAAAAGTACAAAAATTAGCTGGATGTGGTGACGTGCACCTCTAATCCCAGCTGCTTGAGAGGCTGAGGCATGAGAATCGCTTGAACCCAGGAGACAGAGGTTGCAATGAACTAAGATTACACAACTGCACTCCAGCCTGGATGACAAAGCAAGACTCTGTCTCAGAAAAAAAAGAAAGAAAGAGAAAAGAAAAAAGAAAACATCAGAGGCCATCACATCATTTCATAACATTTCCTCTCTGATTTTTGTTCATATAGGCATGCATATGCAAGTAATGGATTATACTGTGAAGTGAATTTGTTACTCTACATAGTGATCAATAAGGCACTGGCCTAGACTAAAGTAGTGATGGTAGAGGCAGAAGAAAGGTAAATACGCCTTCAGGTAAATATGCCTTCAGATACATGGAAATGGAAGAAGTCACATAAGAAAAGATATAAAAAGGGAGGAAACAGTACTGGCATGGTGGCAAGCACCTATAATCCCAGCTACTTGGGAAGTTGAGGCAGGAGAATCACTTGAACCCCGGAGGTGGAGGTTGCCGTGAGCCACACCACTGCACTCCAGCCTGGGCAACAGAGTGAGACTCCATCTAAAAATAAATAGATAAATAAATCAATAAATCTGCCAGAGTGAGATTTTGGTTTTGACTTGTATATGTTTGCGTGCGTGTGTTACTACTTCATTTTGTGTTTCTATAAAGGAATATCTGTGTATTAGTCTGTTTTCATGCTGTTGATAAAGACATACCCGAGACTGGGCAATTTACAAAAGAAAGAGGTCTAATTGGACTTACAGTTCCATATGGCTTGGGAAGCCTCACAATCATGGTAGAAGGCAAGGAGGAGCAACTCACATCTTACATGGATGGCAGCAGGCAAAGAGAGAATGAGTGCCAAGGGAAACGTTTTTCTCCTTATCAAACCGTCAGATCTCACGAGACTTATTCTCTACTGCCAGAAGGGCACAGGAAAGACCCACCCCCATAATTCAATCATCTCCCACTGGGTCCCTCCCACAACACATGAAAATTATGGGAGCTACAAGCTGAGATTTGGGTGGTAATTTACAAAGGAGGTTTATTTGGCTCATGGTTCTGCAGACTGTATAAGAAGCACGATCCCGGTATCTATTTCTGGTGAGGGCCACAGGAAGCTTTCAGTCACAGAGGAAGGGGAAGGGGTGCAGGCATGTCACATGGCAAGAAGACGAGCAAGAGAGCATGGGCAAGAGAGGTCCCAGACACTTTTTAACAACCAAACTTCTCATGAACTAACAGAGTGAGATTCACTTATTAAGTAAGGAGGACACCAAGCCATTCATGAGGGATCCACCCCCATGACTGAAACACCTGCCACCAGCCCCCGACTCCAACACTGATCACATTTCACTATAAGATTTGAAGGGAATACATAGGCCAATTATTATCAACCTATCCTCCAGAAACTGTGTAGAATGTGGCAAAAGAAGGCTAGGCACGGTGGCTGACACCTGTAATCCTAGCATTTTGGGAGGCCAAGGCAGGCAGATCATGAGGTCAGGAGTTCGAGACCAGCCTGACCAACATGGTGAAACCCCATCTCTACTAAAAATACAAAAATCATCCGGACGTGGTGGCATGCACCTATAATCCCAGCTGCTCAGGAGGCTGAACCCAGAAGGTGGAGGTTGCAATGAGCCGAGACTGCACCACTGCACTCCAGCCTGGGCAACAGAGTGAGACTCCATCTCAAAAAACAACAACAACAAAAAAGAAGTTGGCATTTGTGAGGGCATTTAGATTAGACAGCCCCAGAGGCAATCTGTAAGCACAGCTTTCCCTGCATGCCAAGGCTTTCTGGTGTCCCCTTTCCACTTCCTTCAGTGGGCTGTGCTGGTTGGCTTTGATTCTGGAAGAACAGAGATAACTTGGCCTGCCTATAGATCAGACAGAATAGCTTCAAGTTCCTGGAATAGCAAAAATTTATACACCACAGAAATATGGTAAGGAAAAAGACAATGTGAGCTCTATTTCTGTCACCAGATGCCAATCATACTTCTCTATTTAAAGGACAGTTTTAACTTCAGGACTGGCTTTTCAGATTTTTCCTTTTAATCTTACATATAATTCATTACCACTCACCTTCTTGCTTTTAACTGATATTAAAAGATATCAGACCACAGGATCCTAAAGTGTTTCTCAGAGAGTTCTGTTGTTTATTTTGTTTTCTTTTTGCAAACACCAGTATTCATTGCCCCCAAATAGAACAATTTAGGAGATTATTTAAAATAGATTTTCCAGGACATCAGATGTAGCAAGAACTTTGAGAATTCCTAGATATTCTGTGAAAATGTGCTTTATGCCCCAATGTACAGGATAAAAAGTCCACCAGGCTGCCCAAAGCCATGTCTTCTACACTCCCCTTTAGGATGGAGCCTGATCCTCTAAGGACTAGACTGAAAGCAGATACGGAGACTATGGAGGATAATGAATGCTAGGGGCTTGGGGGACTTATAGGAATGTAAGGATAATAAAGGGGACATGATTCAGAGCTTCCTGGAAGTTACTTATCTCCATCCTTTCTTTCATCCTTTCTCGTTCCCTTTCTCCTTCCCCTCTATTCACATTATTTGTTGTGGGTAGAGTACAAGATTTGAAATTTGGGTTAAAAAATCCTGGCTTCACCATTTCTTACTTGCTAGGGTCTTGCTTGCTTGTAAACTGGGAATGATATTCACTTCACAGGTTGTGAGGATTATGTGAGGGAACATTTGTGAAATGGAGAATAATATCCTGATAAGTAGTAACCACTCAACAAAAAGAAGCCACTTCTACTCCACTTGTTCAGATGATACTAGAAACCCCTTTAATTATGAAGAAAAAGCCTTCCAATTAGAGATTAAATAGTAAATAAAATTCAATTTGATATATCAATAGACTCTATACCAGATTTTGATGAGACTTGGAGCCAAGGCCCAACTGACCTTGGAGATTTCTAACACAAATGCTTTGGGTAGTGAAACTGATGCCACACTTCGTGCCTTAAATTTCACCACAGTTCTTCAGATAACAGCTGAGGCAGTGAGAAGAGAATTCAGAGAAGTCAGTTAGGTTAATTCTACCTAAAGAAATAAGCAAGCCACTGTTTGTTTTTTTCTTTTTTCCATGTATATTTTTAAGAGATTGTAATGATAACATATTCATGTGGTATTTTTAAATGTATTATTACTTTTAAAGACTTGTTATCTCCAGTGAGAACACATGGACACAAGGAGGGGAACATCACACACCAGGGCTTCTTGGGGGGTTGTGGCCTAGGGAAGGGATAGCATTAGAAAAAATACCTAATATAGATTATGGGTTGATGGGTGCAGCAAACCACTATGGCACGTGTATATCTATGTAACAAACCTTCATGTTCTGCACATTTACCCCAGAACTTAAAGAATAAAAAAAGACCTGTTATCTCATTAGTAAATGATACATAAAGGATAAGTTATCTCATTTCTAAATGGTAAATTATCAGAAGGAAAATAAAATAAAAAATTAAAGCAGATGAATCATTGCCAATGTTTATTTAGTTCTTATTCTTAGCCACTGTTCTAAGAGTTTTTCACATGTGACTCCATTCCATCTAACAATACTCTGATGTAAGATACTCATTGTTTTAATTATACAGGCAAGGAAACGAACTTACCCAAGATCACAAAACAATAAATAATAGGTCTAGATTCAAGGTCACGTATTCTGGATCCAGAGCACACACTCAGCCTCTTCCCCACCTGCCTAGTCGTTAGTTTCTAGATATTGACTAATCAACAAAATGACATAATTATCCCAGGATTATTTTATTCAATTTAAAAGTCTTTTGGTAACCAGACGACCTTAGTTTAGGTATATACAGCGTAGCACACATACACACACACACCGAAAAAACAGTTGGCAATTGTCTTGTTTGTTTATAATCGTATGATTTTAAAGGTAAACAATATCCCCTGATTTTACTGACAGAAATTAGGAGACATGACTAAAGTACTAAAGTCATCCAGTTAATTGGTAAGAAAATCATTATGAAAAGTTGGGCTTCTTATCTGCCAGTTCAGAGCTCTTTGCTCTATTTTACCGTCTTATAATGATGACAACAATGAGGATTCACTGTGTGCTCTGTTAAGCCATTGATTAAAGTTATCCTTTATCATCTTTCCAAAAATCCTACTTGATGTTTTATACTCACTTTACAGATGAGCAAACTTATATGGCCTATGTATGTATAAGCCAGTTTACATTATTAACTTTCACATTAATAGTATTGCACGTACCAGATTTATTAATTTAAATAAATAGACAAATGAAGGACTTTAGTTTTATTTTTGGGTTATTTCATTTAGCACTGTTGTCAATTCTCTGAGAAGTACCCATCTCTGTGTAAGACTACATCGAGAATATTAGTATTCTATGCTACCTATTGGTCTTGTTTACATAAAAACAAAGAATAAAAGCAAGAAGTCCCACAGGCGAAAGAGCCTCTCTTCTAAGTGAAAATCCTTTAGTAAAAGGCATTAGAACTTATTTTCTGTTTTATCATTTCTTTCAATAGCCTTTGTTATTTAGAAAGCAAATGTTAGTCCAAGAGCTGAACTTCCTCTGTGTGTGCCATAAAATCCAGTCCACATTTGTGTGCTTTTCAAGCATGTGAATCTAGCCACCATTCTGGAGGAATATGGAAACCATTCAATAGTTGCTGTATGAAGAGGAATAAAATGCCAGTTAAAATTATAAAGCAGTGCAGAATTCTGTTAACATTTGCAAATAATGCAGGCTTGTTTGTTTCTACTTTAGGTTTTGTATGTTGTTTTAGTTCTTTTGTAATCTCTCCACTTCTATTGCTCAGTTTAATTATCTGCTCATCAAATCATCTGTTGATGAGGGATATCGAAGGTGCTGCAGGACAGTACTTTTCACTTATAACCTAGGGGAACGTAATGGACTCATGGACTGACACTCTGAGGATTATTTAATATTAAATGCAAATTAGAATTAAATTCTGGTTATTCAATCACTGATAAATAACTAATTAATTACAAATGAATTAATAATTGTTACTAAATTAATACCAAAGTACAAATCATTTGAGAAATCAAAACTCTAAAGAGGAGGATTAAGGACAAGAATGCAAACTGATTTTTCTTAACTAACTCTACATAGACAATTCCCTATTAATATTTAAGGAAGAAAACACACAAAAACCAACAGTCACATGTTTCTGGAATTCCCTCTTTACTAGACCCTCTGGGCCAATTATATTTGTTTGATTAAAGTTAAATGTTGATTTAACCTTCAGGATATTTTATGCTCTGGGGGCAGCTTCACACACCCCTTGCACTCATAACCTGTTCTAAAAAAGCAAATACAGGCTGATTATACTAAATAAATAACCTCATAAAAGAATTTTATGCTTGTGACAAATAATCAATTATCCCCAAGTGGACATACATCATACATCTTCTTATCCATATTGTATAAAGTTGTTAACTGATGTTCAAAGGGCTTAAATGGACAAAAAAAAATTAAAACATTTGGGAAAAGGAAAGATTTCTGCCTGTCAGTACTGAACATGTACCTTTCAGAAATTAGGAATATGCTTCTTACTGGTTAACTATAAATAAACCAAAAGAAAAAAAATTGGGAGTATTCTATGTTGTGTGATTCAACTCTGTGACCAGGAAACTGGATTCATGATTGTTTTCTTAGCATGTAGGTAGCTTTTAAAACACTTAGAGGACAGTTTGCACTTTCAATTGCATCCCCACTTAAAAATGACTATTAATGAAATTCCTAAAGTACAGCATTGCTTAATTGTAAGACTTGAGGGTCTCTTTAGAAGAACTCCAATCTCACAATCCAGGACTTGCTTAGACTTCAGGAATGCCTCTTTTAATCTAAAGAAGGAGATTTTATAACTCTGTTGGTTGGTTTATCTTGGTAAGTTGTGGAAGATTATATTTTCCAAGATGTCTGCAAGAACAGCTTGCATTCCACATGCTGTACTACAATGTGTTTCTTACTCTTGAATCTGTGCAGGATTATGGTTTCCTGATAACTAATGGAATGCAGCAAATGGATACAACATGATGTCATGACTTCCAAGCCCAAGTCAAAAAAGCCAATGCAGCTTTCACCTTGCTCACTGGAAAGCTTGTTTTTAGAGCTTTCTGTTGTCATATAAACATTTAAAAATCCTGAGACCACTGTACTAAGAGGAAGCTTAAGCCACATGAAAAGACCACACGTTGATGTTACCATTAATTACCCAGCTGTATTAGTCTGTTCTCAGATTGATAATAAAGACATATTCAAGACTGGGTAATTTATAGAGGAAAGAGGTTTTAATTGACTCACAGTTCAGCATTGCTGGGGAGGCCTCAAGAAACTTACAATCGTGGTGGAAGGGGAAGTAAACATGTCCTTCTTCACATGGCAGCAGGAGAGAGAAGAATCACTGCCCAGTGAAAACAGAAGCCCTTTATAAAACCATCAGATCTCAAAAGAACTAACTCAGTATCATGAGAATAGAATGGGAAAACTGTGCCCATGATTCAATTATCTTTATCTGGTCCCTCCCATGACACATGGGGATTATGGGAACTACAATTCAAGATTGAGATTTGGGTATGCACACAGCCAAACCATATCACCAGCTGAAGTGCCAGTCCATAGCCAGCATCAACCACAATATACATCAATGAAGAATACCATGAGAACATCCATGTTCAATAAAAATATATTAATCATATATGAAGTTTTAAATTTTCTATTAGCCACATTTTAAAAATTAAATAGAAATGAATGAGATAATTTTGTTAATGTATTTTACTTCACCCATTATATCTAAAAGAGTATTATTTCAACATATAATCAATATACAAATTATTAACAAGATAGCTTAAATTATTTTATTTTCCATACAAAGTCTTTGAAATAGTGGATGTGCATGTGTGTGTGTGTGTGTGTGTGTGTGTGTGTGTGTGTTTCGAACTTAGAGCACAACTAAATTCAGACTAGACACACTTCAAGCATTCAATAGCCATATGTGATTATTGCTTTCTCTACTGGACAACATAGCTCTGGAAAGTTCCAGCCTTCAGTCATCAAATTCTCCCCCACCCCTATAGTAATTGTGGAGTCTTCCCAGTTAAGCACTTAACAATGTGAATGTCTCTCCGTAATCTTTACACACAAGATACAGGATTTAATCTGCTAAATTTGGAGATAATGATTGGCACTGATAGTGGAACCTAGGTACTACAGGAAATGTGGGTTATGAGAACATATGTGTTTTTTGCCCTCTGTTTTAAGCTTAATTATTTTTGAGAAAGATTAAACCATAGAATCTTAGAGGTCTTTATAAGTTTTTATTTCAACCTTAGAAAAGGTCTTGAAAAGTTTTTATTTCAACCTCCTACCTAGTGCTAAAACCATGACTATATCGTCCTCAGAAAATGGTCTACTCATCTTTGCTTGATCATTCACAAGTTATACCTCACAAGAAAACATATTGAATTTTTTAGTGATTTTTATTTTTTGAAATTTTCCTTTATATTGAATTTTAAAATGGCCTTTTTATAATTTCTCTTCACCAGTGCTATTTTGGCTGTTACAGCTATAGGTCTAATCCCTCTGATGCAATAGCCTTCAGACAAGACAACAAATGTATTTTCTCTGCCCATATCACCCCACCTCAACCCCCATACTCCTTTTTCTAGGCTGAACACCAAAATTTCTTCAGTTGCTTTTTGTAAGACATAGTTTTAAAAACTTTAACCACTAGAATAAATTCCCTTAGCTCTCCACTTTCTGACTCTTCATAAATCTCAAATCTTTCAATGTAATACTCAAAATGGAATATATGCTCCAGATATGGCCTGGCCAATACACAGTTGAGTAAAACAGTTTGTTTTACATGATGTATTTTCATGAAGGTAAGAAAGATTGCTGCTCTCCAAAGGTATTTTAATGAAGCCAGGGCTCCCTCTATCTAAACACAAATGATTGGCACTGATAGTGGGTTAAGAGATAGTAGGGACTAAATACAAATAGTCCCTTAGCTGCATGCAACAGCTTAACATACTGTAGTAAGAGCCTGGGACTTAAAATCAGAAGACTGACCTTAATTTCAATCAGCAATTTACTAGATATGTGACTTCAGGAAAGTTATTTATACTGTCTGTGTCACACTTTATTAAAAAAAATTTATAAGAATATCATAAGAATATTCTAATATAGAAATGTGGCATTATGTATAAATGACTTGCAATCTGTAATTACACAAACTTAAAATCTTTTTTTAATTACTGTCTACCAAAGATTAAAACTTGTTGCTTATTTTCATATAAGTTTATCTTCCTGATTTTGACTTATCATTACAGCTGTGGAAAACTTTCTTTAAAATGTTAGTCTGGTTTAGTAATTCAATAAACATTTACTAAGCATTTATTCAGTATGGTACATAGCATTATTGGTTCTCCTCAGCACCTTAGAAAATCGACAAAGTTTCAAAGTTTCTAGGTCATCTGTCAACTGCCTACAGATATGTTGGAGTATTTTAATCAAAAGGTATGATTTGACTCTGGACTCAGGATACTGTTCTTTGTACCTGATGATCCGGAACCCTGGGTCAGGTTACCCAGGGCAGCAGCAGCAGTAGCCAGTAGAGCCAACTCCACTTTAGGACTGCTACAAGAAGCAACCTGGACAGCTTTCTACTGCATTCCGAAGTTCTAGCACAGTCCAAGTGAGCCAAACAAACCCCGCAGAATAAAACAGCCTGTTTTATTAGTGTAGATGTTGGATCTGGAGACTCTCAGACTCAGACTGGTGCAGGGTAGTAAGCCGTTAGGTATCTGGAACTTAATCATGGAAGAAACTCCACTCCCCTGCAAGGCTTCTAGTAGCACCAGACTCAGGAACAAGTGTAACATTTGGACTTAGTATGTCAGTCCACAATATACTCCCACTGAAAAAGCCTCGAAGAAAGAAGCACATTTTCCATTCTTCTTCCCTTTACTTCATTTTCTATTCTGTCTCATACAGTAACATTCATATAAAGAATAGCAACTTTAACTCTACACTCACTGTGAATGGCATGGCAGAGAATAGCAAGGTATTTTTCTGGTATGACCTGGCATAGGTATATTACCGATTTCTCCCTGTCTACAAGTCATATATGCTTGGAGGGACCTTCTGGATCAGCTAGCGTGAGATACTCAGTTTACAGGAGAGATTGAGCTTTGCAAGGTTGTTTAAGACCCATGGTGAATTAACAGAAGCACAGACTACAATTTCCTATCAAATGAATTTTCTCTATGCCATACTGATTAAGCAATTGAGGACTTAAGTTACTGAGAATGTCACAAACAAACAGGGAAACATACACACATACACTCAGGCATACACACATTAAGTTGGAGTGTGAAAGAAACTGAAACCAACATTACTTCTAATCTGATTCGCAGCAGTTTCTCTTCATAAATAGAAAATGGATGGACTAGTTTCGTATTTCTGTTTTTTTTTTTTTAAAGCTGCAATGAAGTGACTGAATTGATCCACCCTCATTATGCACAACCAGTCTTAGTAGCATACACTATCCTAAAACTCCATTAACATCTACAGAAATATGGGGTCTTGCATAACTCTCTATTAAGTGACACTGAAATGATAATTAACCAAGCAGAATGGGATCAATTATGGAAGGTTACCTGAAAGGTAGATCTTTAAGGTGGTAAGAGTAATACATACATTGATAAAGAAAAACGAGGATAATGTGAAGTAAAACACCTTCTAAAAACATACAAGTGGAAACAATCAAGTGGTATGAGAAAGGTGGAAAGCAAATAGTCTTGGCTAGGGCAGGGGCAGATGTATGGAAATCTAGTAAAAAGTGGTGTGAAAGGGTGGCCACTGTCTTGACACCATCTAGATATGCACAATGGCATTATGCCACTTCTACTGCTTATTGTACAGGGAAATAATCTCAGCAGTAAAAACAATGTGGAGGCACTTAATATTTTAAGATCATATGGGGCAGGTTCCAAAGTTAAATGCATTTCTCCCAAACATGGAGTTGGTTAGAACTAATTAACATGAAATTCATTGTACAAAAAGAGACAGCAGAAGTGCTCACACTTCACTGAGTTTTTCATTAAAGTAATTCTGTGAAATGAAAGCAAGTACTGTGTTTGAACTACTCTGTCAGAAACTATATATGCCATGCATTTATTAGCATTTCATGGTTTACCGAGTACATTCACAAATGCATTTTGTTTTATCTAACTCTCTCATCAACCCTATGAGTTAGGCTATTATTCACATCTCACAGATGAACAAAGCCCAGCCTTGAGAAATTCAGTGAGTTGCCCAAGGTCACTCTGCTTGTGGTGTCAGTGCTGGAGCTCATACCCAGGTTATGAATCCAAATCAATGTATCTTTCCACTGAAAGGTACCATTTCAGGGAATAATGATGAATACCTCCTTGGACTCACCACATTGAGTAGCCTTCTGACAGAAGGGATTTCTGTTAAGGCGTTCCTAGCTATCATAAAGAGAGGAATATTAGACCAGAGTCCCCTGCTCTCCAAGACACTTTATAATCTGTCTGTCTGACTGCTCACATGGGCAACTCTGTAATACATGACAGGACAATGGGTCATACGATAGAGTTTACATATATAGAAGCTTGGAATGTCTATGACTCTCTGTGTAGCAAAATGGCAACTCGAAGAATTGGTTTAATAGGATTTATTGAAATTTTGACCTTTATGCTTTCTGGGGAAGATGAGTTATGTAGACAGCAAAATTGATTTACTTTTTAATTGGCTTTTCTAAAATAATTAGTCTCGTTTTGCATTTAGTCTTTAGCTACTGCTCTGATGCCTAAAATTTTGTGTTTTTACATTTTCTGAGGCAGACATTATTAAAATATTCACTGCTACTTTATATTTCAGTGCTTTAGTTTCAGTTTCATATTTAGGAAATTGATAATATTTTCAAATTATATACCAGAGCCATTGTGTCAATGCAATTTCCTTTCTGTTTTTACTGTATTTACTTTATTCAAGATGTTTTTTGCTTTCTTTACTCAGACACACATCCTTGTATGATTTTTCTGTATGTGTGCTTTCTAATATTTTTTTCTTGCCCAGTGGCTATTATTATTTTGCCTTATTCAAAATTCATTCATGTCAATTTCAAATCGATTTTTTAAAGAACTTCAAACATTTGTTCCCATTTTACTGTATGAGACAGGTCCTATCATTTATCTAACGATGACCAACATTGCTTCTTTATATGTCTCCTCAGAATAGGTTCTCCCCAGTTCTTCATTTTACCTCAAAGAATCGGGATGACGAGAGAAAATCCTAGCAGGAAAAGAAAATGGTCGTCTTACAACTTTTTAAAAAACAGCAATAAATTGTATTATTGGCAGCATAAGAAAAAGTCTGTTGCTGATGACGTTAGCAAAGTTGACATAGTGCCATTTGAATTGACTCTACTCCTAGACAAGCACGAATAGTATTTACTCAGTCCCAGAAAATGTGATCCTCAGGTTGAATCTGGAAATAAAAACTCAACAGGTCTGTCAATTTTTATTTTCTTAAATCTGAGGCTGATGTTTAAAACTATTGAAAGACAAAATTGGCTGTTTGATAGAAGGAGCATAGCATTATAGCTCACACACTTCTACTCAGAGAAATATGATGCCCTAAGGACAAAACTTTGACACAGAGCTTAGCTATTTAAGGCTCATAATATGCTGAATTTGTAGAGTATATTTTAGTTCACAAATATTGCTTTGAAACTGGCAGCAATCTTAAGAGGTTTGTGGAAAGCATACACCGTTAATCTCAGTTTAGAGCAGAGAGGAGTGGAGATCAGTCAGAAGGTCTAAGTGACTCACAAAGGGCAAACAGCTAATTAGAGGAAGATCCAGGTTTCCTAATACCTAATCCATGTTATTTGTAATATTTGGGTTGAGCCATTTTTAAATGTCTATGCTATTAGAGCATTTTCCGACCAATAAAAAGGACAATTTCTTATTGTCTCTCAAATCTTCTTCTTGCGATGAATATTGCCATTGTTGGTGATTTTTGTGTGGGAGTATGGAGTGTGGAGTAGGAGGAAATAGGTTTGAATTTTATATAATTACTAATTAGTTTGAAAATATTTCATGACAATGTGACTTAATATGCGTTTCCTTCTACATAGCAGGAGTTCAATTAATTAATTGTGATACTTATTAAAACTGTGAAGTAAATATTTCCACATGGGTTTAAAAATTGTGGATGAGAAAGATACATCATTAATGCATGTTAATAAATAAGATATTTAAATACTCACTTTGCACTCTGATCTTCCTGAAGACAGTTTCTTTCTTTTTATATCTGAGATTCTATAGTCTACTGCACTCTACCTCTGATTTATTTTAAAAGAAATCTTAGTAATCAGAATGGAAAGTTCATAACTCAAACTTATCAGAATTGAGAAAGGTTCTAGTTTAAGAAATTTGTCCCTATTCACTCCGAAAATAGCATTTAATCTAAAGGAAGATACGTTCTCCCATTCAGGAGGGAGAAATGTTGTTCTCTGTTGCTTGAGTCTCTCCCCAGCCCAGCGCCTATCCCTGAACCCAACTGCCATCTCCAATTTCAGAAAGCAGCATTAGTAAAACACTCTCGCCTGCATGGAGGAGCAGCGAAGCCATTCCTTTTTAATCGATTATTTAATGTCATGCTCCCAAACCAGCAGGATCCACAGAGTCTCTTAATGCCAGAAAGATCTCTTTATTTGTGAACAACATATTCCAGGAAGCTCCATACACCTACCATCAATAAAGCACCACTCAGGGCCTTGGCAGTTGGTAACTCAATGGTATTTGTTCTGTTTATTTCATTGCTGTTTACGGAGGACCACTGTACAAGGAAAATTAAAGCTTAAAAAAGAAAGATAGTTCTGCCAATATTGCATTGGTGGAAACTGCACTATTGATTCTCATTTGCCTCATGAGTCACCCAGGATTTTTCCCTATTTCCTGTCAATGGAAATTTTCTGATAGGGTTTTGAAGGATAAACTGTGTCTCATGGTCAGGGCAGGCAGAACAGCATTAATGATTAAAAGCGAGTGGCTTTTAGGTAGACTGCCTGGGTTTGGAGCCTGACTCTACAACTTACTAGTTACGTGACCTTGTGCAAGTTTCCTAACATCCGTGCTTCAAATTCCACATCTATAAGTGGAGACGACAATAATAGTACCTACTTAGTAGAGATGTCATGAGGATTATATGGATTAATGCACGTTAAGCTCTTAAAATAATGTGTCGCACATGGAATGTGCTCAATATGTATCTGTCATTATAATCAGCTAAGGTGCCCAACTAGCCCAGAGATAAATATGTTCATCTTCCGGAAAAAAACACCTATATGTGATTCTGTTATCTCTAATGCATGAACACCACAGAAGTCATAAATCAAAGGTCACCTCAGCACCACATTCAAAGTACAGTCAGGACAATGTACTGAAGAAAGAGCTGTATTCTTTAAGCGAAAAGACACAGATTTTAGTCCACATTTGCTATTAACTTGCTATGATCTTGGGCAATTACACATCCCTTTGTCCCACTTTTTGGAACTATAAAACTAAGGGAATCTTCCAAAGGCTTATTCAGACTTACTACCCTACAATTACTTGGCCTTTGAGGAATAAATGAAAAATCTAAATAGTTCAGTAAACTGAAAACAATTCATTCAGTGAATATTTGTGTGCCACAAACAGTTGTGGGTCCTAGTTGGGGATACAGACTGAAACAAGACAGACAAGAATTTGCCCCCCTGGAGTTTGCCTTCTAGAGAAGAGAATCCATAAATCAATATAGACTAGCAAATACACAAAAATATTTCAGGTAGTGAAAAGTGCTGTGAGGGAAATACCACATGGTGAAGGGATATGAAAGACTGGGTTATTTTAATTTAGGTGGTCAGGAAAGCTCTCTTCCAGATGTTATATAAGTTGATAACTGAAGGGCAAGAAGAAGCCAGCTATGTGAAGACTCAAGGGAAGAGCATTCCAAGCAGAGGGACCAGTGGTTCAAACCCAAAGTAGAAACTGGTTTGGAGTATCTGAGCACAAAAGGAAGACAACAAATGTGGGCGAGAGAGAGTAGAAGAGTTTCAAGAGGGGAGGTTGACCCCTATAAGCCTCATAGCTGTGGTGAAGAGTTCAGGTTTTATTCTAAATGTGATAGGAGCCATTGTGTTTTAAATAATGGGGGTTGGGAGGCTTATTCTGATTTGTGGTTTATAGTGTCTTTTTACAAATAAGGGCTGGCCCCAGAAACCTCATTCGTGGTGACAGTCACAATTTTCTGAAGAGAAGGATGAATTACCTACTTCATTAATTCAACAGTCCTGATTCTTTGCCTCAATTTAGCTTTCAACTGAGAGATCATTTGACAAGTCATATAATTCATAATTGCCTCCTTTTATTATCAGAAAAATAAGAATCAAACTATTTTTTCACCTTATATTTGGAGGTATGACAACAACTGACATTATGCTGTAAAAGCCTTTTGAGTTGCTTTAAGGATAGTGTATCTTATACATTTTCTATACAGTGCTTAAATGTTCCATATTCCTATAGAAAATGGGGAGAAGAAAGGCAACAGGGAACATAGAGTGGACATCTACAGTAGCCAGTCATTAAAATTACATGCTCAGAACCAAACTACTAAATTGGTATGTGCAATTCTGAGAAAGTTATTTAACTCCATCTGCAAATAGGAATAATAAACTGGTAATAGTGCCTCATTCATGGAGTTATTGGGAATGTTAAATGAAATAATGTCCCTATAAAGTGCTTAGTAATTGGTAGGTAAGTACCCAGTTGATAAAACCACTACTTCTTTTGATTCTCGGTCATCCACGCTGGCCACTCTATTCCCATTTTGGGGGACTTGCACATTGCTGTATTAAATGATGCTCTGCTATCCACTATGAAAAATGACTGCACTGTGACCTAGTCTAGGCCAATCAGGGTAATTATGGTGCAAAGATGATGGAGTTACTATATTCACAGTGAGGCTATCTCTGCTATACAAGAGATGTGGGGTTGTCCTCCACCACCACCATTCCCACTGCTTCAAGGCGCTTTGGTACATAACCTATATATTTTCCAAATGCAACTCTCCAGGCTCCTTTTAATACATCTCCCACCAATTCGTTTCCCCTAGCTTTAGATAGCCAGAATGAGTTTATTTAGTTACAAACAAATGATTCCTAGGGAATACAGGCTAGAACCTTCCCTCTGGCTCTCCGTCTAGGGCCTTCCCCTCCTCTACTTGATTACATCTTCTAAGATGGTTGAATTGCTAGATGACAGCTAGTGTTAATATCACAGCTGCCTAGCCTTGCTTAATGTATAGGCCAGAATCCTGTACAATAGAAAGTCTTCCTTTCACTAAGGAGATTTACAATAAATCTTACCTCCTCCAAGAAGCAGAAATGCAGACCACTGTCCCCTTCCTATTGCCATCATACATGGTTATCAAGGCTAATACTGGCTGCACTCTGTTTTGCAGCAAAATTATTTGAGTATATACCTGTTTCTCCTCTGGATTGTTGGCACACAGAATGCAGGAATTACATATTACTCATTTTAAAATTAATATTTGATACACATTTAATTCATTAATATAATATAGTTTGATAATTAGATCATTGTAGCTAACAGTTACAGCTCCCTTCGACAACTATCTTTAATCCTGGTCCTCTTCATGACCCAAAGTTAACAAGAGTTATCATATTGGAATGAGGCTATCAACTGTGGCTGCTAGATTGTCACCAAACAACCTATCACCCATGTGAATAACACTTTCTGCCACTGTGCAGTGGGAGGACCTACCTCGGAGGGTATTGTTCCAGGGTCATTGCTATGCATCACAGTGATTACGGAGAAAATAAATAGTAGAGAGAGAGAGAGAAACGAGAGAGAGTATGTGTGTGTGTTTGTGTGTGACTGTGTGTGTATGTGTGTGTTGTGCATTTACATAGAGTATCATACTGGATGCATCACTTTATATAGTTAATTTTTCTAACATCATGTCTGGAGACTTTTCCACTTATGGCTCTACCTCCCTCTTTACAAATGATGGATGGTTTTCCATTGTATGAATATCTCAGAATTGGTTTTGCCAGTCTCTTAATGATGGGCATGTAGGTCATTTCTGATTTTTCACTGTTATTTTCAACACATCAGTGAACACTTTGGTACATGCCCCCTTGGGTTCAAGTACACTTTCTAAGACGGATAAGTGAGAATCACTGGCTTTCTCATTGATTTTTGTGTCCCTCTCACACTGTCCAGCACAATATCTGGCTTTCGATAAGCCTTCAGAAGATTTTTTTAGATGAATTTGAATAATTAAAGCTTACCTTGTCCCTTCTAGTTCTTGTTTCTCAAATAGAAATACAGTCCAGAGATAATGTGTTAACATTGTCTAGGCTGAGAACTGAGGTACCTCCTCAGTTCTAAAGAAGGCTGGGAAGTCTTTCTGCAGACACAATCAGATCCAATAGTAATCATAAGTTTTAAAAGATCTCATTGAAACAGGCAGAAAATAAAATTTGAATTAGGCCCAAAGAGGTATTGTATCTATTGAAGATATTGCAGCCATTTTTTATAGCAACAAAACTTATCAACATCTCTTTTTCTGCAGCCCAAATCCCTCCCATTTACAGATGAAAAAATTATTGTGCCCATCATAAACATTAAAGGATATTTATGCAGTGTTCATCTGCTGCACAGTTTCCATACACTTTATATGGCTTCATTCACTTGCAGCAGAGGCACATTAATAGCAAATGCTGAATGATAAATTATTTCTCATGGGAAAGATAGTTAATTTCACTGACCCCATGTGTCACAATTCAATGCATCACCCTGGTTGAGGAAGCAGACCTGTGGAGAGGAAACCACGGAAAAGACAAATCAATGCAAAGCTCTGTGATCCAAGGCTAAGGTCATTTTTAATGGAATAAAAGACACTCCAGGGCTTTAGTTATTATACCACAATCACATGCCACTGTACCCTCAACTATAATTAGAGCACAATAATACACATCCTGGGATGTTTTCTTTAATTGGCACTGAAAGCTGAGGGAGGGATGAAAAAGAACTATTTTTCAGGTACTAAGATTTAAAAAGAATAAAGTATAACATTGATGAAATAAAGTATGCATTTTGTGTTTTTTTAAATTACAATTTCTAATTTTACTTTGCTTGTCCCTACCTAAGCTAGTCACCAGATATAAAGCATCCTTCCCCTAAACAATGTTGAAATTAATGACCCCATTACTGTGGGGTTGCAGACAGTAATCATGAGGCCATCCCTATTTTAGAGGTTAAGTAGTTTGATTGCAAGCTTCCTGTTGTTAGGGATCAATCACATCATGCATTGCTTGGGTTGCAGAGCAGCAGAGGTGATGTTGGAGGGAATTGGGTGGCCTACTAAGGTGTGACATTTTTGGGAGCATGTGAAAACAATGTATGCAAAAATTTATCCTCCAACTTCAGACCCTGCTGGTTTTCTAGTTCTGCTACCAGCTACCTCCTTCAATAAACATGTTTTCTTTTCTCTCTTTTTTATTTTTTTGAGATGGAGTCTCACTCTGTTGCCCAGGCCGGAGTTCAGTGGCGAGATCTTGGCTCACTGCAACCTCCGCGTCCCAGGTTCAAGTGAATTCTCCTACCTCAGCCTCCTGAGTAGCTGGTATTATAGCCGTGCGCCACCACACCCAGCTAATTTTTGTATTTTTAGTAGAGACGGAGTTCTACCCTGTTGGTCATGCTGTTCTCGAACTCCTGACCTCATGATCTGCTCACCTCGGCCTCCCAAAATGCTGGGATTAGAGGCATAAGCCACCATACTTGGCAGTTTTCTTAATATGACTTGAGTTAAATGTACTTTCCTGATACCCTAAAGTCCCCAACTTGAAAAGTAGTTGAGTGTCAAGATTTATGATAATTTATCATAAGAAATAACCAAGTACTTTCCTGGAGTGTGAGGTCCTCTTCATGAGTACAGTTTTTGTACATTTGCATGGAACTGTATTTTCATCTTTTACTACAAGTTGTTTCTGTCCATATTTCTTTAGCTAAGTGTAATTGAAGTTAGAAGACAGAATTGCATCCACAGAAAGATACTTCTCATGAGTAATCTTACCTCACTTGGCTTCTGTTTGGTAAGCAAGGCTACTCCTGACACATGTGGCAGTCTGAAAAGTTCTTACTAAGCCAGATTGTAGAGTTCTTGGAAACCACATACTCTCTTCATGGGAATTATGATTCTACTCAGGCT
This sequence comes from Cacajao melanocephalus, assembly GCA_963573385.1. Lineage (NCBI taxonomy): Eukaryota > Metazoa > Chordata > Mammalia > Primates > Pitheciidae > Cacajao > Cacajao melanocephalus. Next base: position 62,775 of record CAUYLG010053023.1, read on the forward strand.
GGGAGGAGTACATTAACTGAAGCATCAGAGAATATGTTAAACTGAATCCTTTCCAAGTCACAATTATTTTTTTGAAGAAGGAGAGAAGAAAAAAAGACTAAACTTAATTCAGGTTAAAGGGAAGTAGAGTAAAGAGGATGTGAAAGAAATTATTATTAAGAGAAAAAAAAAGTGTGTGGAAATGGAAGTGAGTTAAATGTTCCCTCTTTGGAGGAAAATGTGAAAACGGGGGAAAAAGAAAATTTTCACTAAATTAAAGGAAACAGTGTTTTTGTTTTTTTATTTGAATAACACTCAAATAAGAAAAAAATTAGTGGTTTTATTGTTTTCATGAATAATGTAAATCACTAAATCATAAATAGTGTTTCATGCAGTTCTATGGTAATAACTTTGACAATCTTAAGGAAAATGGATTATTTTCTAAGGAAATGTGTAGAAATTTAAAATAGCAAAATGGGCTAAAGAAGAGATTGGAAGTTTTAAGAAACAATCATCCTGTAAGAAATGAAGAGAGATACCAAAGAAGTACTCTCTCCTTGCCTTAGGTACCCTACCCAGTTGGATGTAGATTTTTTCCCCCAAATATTTCCTGAATAAGTAACTCTAACGTGACTTAAATTATTTCAGAGAATAGAGAATGAAGGAATGCTTTATAGCTGATTTACATGTAATTAGGACAAATTACATGTCATTAGTACTTACACGTATTTAGGGGGAAAAAAAGATGTTAGATTTGCCTGTAGGACAACTGAAATATATTTGTGGCAAAAAGCATTTTTTAAAAAGGTTAAAAGGCTGGCCAGGCGCAGTGGCTCACACCTACAATCTCAGTACTTTGGGAGGCCAAGGCGGGTGGATCACGAGGTCAAGAGATCGAGACCATCCTGGTCAACAAGGTGAAACCCTGTCTCTACTAAAAATACAAAAATTAGCTGGGCCTGGTGGAACACTCCTGTAGTCCCAGCTACTCAGAAGGCTGAGACAGGAGAATTGCTTGAACCCAGGAGGTGGAGGTTGCGATGAGCCAAGATCACGCCATTGCACTCCAGCCAGGGTAACAAAAGTGAAACTCCCTTTCAAAAAAAAAAAAGGTTAAAAGGCAAAGGACAAACTTTAAAAATATGTGCTAACATGCATGACACTATATTACTTTTCTTTACACATAAGGACACACACAAACACACACATAAATCAGTGAGAAAAATTTTTAAATCTGCATACAAATGTGGGCAAAAGGCATACACAGAAAATTTATGAAGAAATGCAAATACTACATAGAAATGCTCTACTTATAAGTAATCAAAATACAAGTTAAAACAAGACACCAATTTTGGATTTTCAGATTAACAACAATTAAAAAGGTATTAATCACTGTTGAGCAATTAGGGAAAAGACTTACTCGTATAATTGTGGTGGGAAGGAGTAGACATTAGCATGACTTCTTGAGAACAGAGTATGTATTAAGGCATTTAAAATATGCTTATCACCTTTGCATAGCAACTCTAATTCTTATTGTAAAAAAAATTGTGAAAATTCACAAATAATGCATATACAAGGATGTTTATATTGCTTAAGAACTGCACACTTATTAAAATATCACCTCTAAACATGCACTTTGCCTATGTCCCAGGAATTACACTCCTGGCTGCATTTGTCCTAGAGAAATAAAAACACATTTATACGCAAAAAACTGTGTACATTCATAGCAGCTTTTTTTTTTTTTGTAATTGCCAAGTACTAGAAACATGCCAAATTCCTTTCAAGAGGTGAATACATGAATAAACTGTAACACACCCATACAATGAAATACCATTCAGCAGTTTAAAACGATGAATTGTTAGTAGGTACAACAGCTTAACAGGACATGATGGTGTTATCCTAAATGAAAAAGCCAATGACAAAAGGTTGCATATTATTTGATTCTACTTATATAACATTCTTGAAATGACAAAAGTGTAAAGGTGGAGCAGAGATCAGGGGTTTCCAAGGGGTTAGAATTGGGTAGAAAAGTGTTACTGTTAAGGGGTAACACAACTGAGTTTCTTCGTGGTCATGTAACAGTTCTATGTGCTGATTGTGGTGACGTTTACATGCATCTATGCATGTGATAAAATTTCATAGAACTACACACACACACACATGCACACAAGTGAATGCACATAAAAACTGGTAAAATCCTAATAAGGTCTGCAGCTCAGTTAACAGTATTGTACCAGTATTGATTTCCTGGGTTTGATTAAAATGCACTTTGATTTTGTAAGATGTTACCATTGGGGAAGCTGGGTGAAGGGTATATGAGAACTCTACTATTTTTGCAACTTCTTATGAGTATAGAATTATTTTAAAATAAATTTTTAAAAAATATGACTGTACTGGGGGGAGGAGGGGAGGGATAACATGGGGAGAAATGCCAGGTATAGGTGATGGGGGGATGGAGGCAGCAAACCACCTTGCCATGTATGTACCTATGCAACAATCCTGTATGATCTGCACATGTACCCCAGAACCTAAAGTACAATAAAAAAAGTGAAAAGAAAAAAAAAAAGAAAGAATGCTTGGAGCAAGAGATGAAAAAAAAATATGACTGTACCTTCCAAATTTTTATCAAATGGTCTCACCTACTTGAAGCTTTTCTCATGACTTGACCCATTTTCCTATTCCAACTTTCATTTGATATCACTCTCTCTCTTTCTTTCTCTGTCTCTCTCTCTCGTTTTAAGCATCTCATTCCTCTTGCAAGACACTTATAAAATTCAGCTTTTATCTTATTACTCTACTAGATTTTAAGGTTAATGAAGATGAGAACTATGTAATTTGTATCTTAGTATATCTGAATATTTGCCATTTATATAGAATGTAAAAAACACTATTCCAGCATAGTTTATAATCAATAGTTTGTTCAGTTAATTTCATTTAACTCAAATTCATAAATCCCTCCAGCTGGAGAAGAGTGAAAGGGTCTAAAGTACTTCCTACATCACTTCCAGTTTGTTGAATGTAGTCCTTAACTGCCCTAAGCATATAAAATGAAGGTAAAAATATAAAAAATATGTAAAACATTTAACACATTATAAAGTTCTCAATAATATTTACTGAATTAAACTAAAGCTAAGATTCACTTTTAGTATAGAAGGAAAAAAAAGTGATATTTTCCATATAAAGTCCATCACTCTGACTCTTTAACTATGGATATTATGAAAGATTCATTATGTAAATTGAATGTTGGTGATGAATACTGCTGTGGGTTTTCCTTATCATGGCAATGCCTAATGTCAAAAGAAGAGAAACCAGGTTTCTATGCTGCACTATGATTGTACTGATTTTTTTTGTGGCACAAGATACAAAATGATCCCATTGAAAATATTCCTTTCTATATAGCCTATTTTTAAAAAATATTTTATTGAAGTATGATTGAATACAGAAAGCTGTGCATATTTAATATCCATCACCTCCAACAATTCCTTCTTGCTCTCTTTATTAGCCTTTCATGCAATAAGAACACTTAAAATAAGGTCAGCATTCCTAGCGTAATTTTAACTTACCAATACAGTTATTGTTGCAGTCACCATGCTATATAGCACATCCTAAGACTTACTCATCTTGCATAACTTAAACTTTGTTGCCTTTAACCAACATTTTCACATTTCCCCCTGTCCCCAGCCTCAGCAACATTCTACTCTCTGTTTCTGTAAGTTTGATAGATTGCACATGTAAGTGAGATTGTTTGGTATTTGTCTTTCTGTTCCTCTTTTGTTTGACTCAGCAGCATGTCCTCCAGGTTCATCTATGTCACTAATGGCAGGATTTCCTTTTATTAAAAGGATGAATAATATTTCACTGTATATGCATATTATATTTTCTTTATCAATTCATCCATGTAAGGACTCAGGTTGATTTCATAACTGGGCTATTGTGAATAATATTGCAGTGAACATGGAAGTGCAGATATCTCTGACATAGTGATGTCATAATTTCATATCCTTTGGATATATATCAAAAAGTTGGATTGCTTAGTCATATGGTAGTTGTATTTTTAATTTTTTGAGGAACTCCTTGCTGCACAATTAGCATTCCCACCAACTGTGTATAAGGGTTCCCTTTTCTCTACATCCCCACCAACAATTGTAGCCTTTTGTTTTTTGGATAAAAGCCATCCTAATACATGGGAAGTGATACCTCATTGTGGTTTTAATTTGCATTTCCCTAGTGATTAGTGATGCAAAGCACATTTTTATATACTTTTTGGCCATTGTATGTGTTCTTTGGAGAACTGTCTATTCAGAATTATTTGTGGATTTTTTGCTACTGAGTTGTAGAATTGATATTGTTAACATGTCCATACTACTTAAAGTGACCTACAGATTCAGTCTAATCCCTGCCAAATTCCAATGGCATTTTTTACAGAAAGAAAAAACAATCCTAAAAATGCACATAGAACCACAAAAGATCCTGAATCGCCAAAGCAATATTGAGCAAGAAGAACAAAGCTGGTTGTATCACACATCCCGATTTCCAATTATATTACAAAGCTGCAGTAATATGGTACTGGCATAAAAACAGACATATAAACCAATGACACAGAATTTAAAAAAAAGGAAATAAATCTACACATATTTAGTCAACTGAGATTTATTTTTCCAAAAAGTTTTCTGTGCTATACTTAATGTTGCCATTCAATTTATCTTTGATAACTGTGCTAAGAATATGCAATAGGAAAAAGATAGTCTCTTCAATAAATGGTGTTGTGAAAACTAGAGAGCCACAGGCAAAAGAATGGGACTGAACTCTTACCTTATACCATCTACAAAATCAACACAACACTTATTAAAGACTCAAACAGAAGACCTCAACCCATAAAACTTATAGAAGGAAATAGGAGAAAATCTTCTTGATATAGGCTTTGGCAATAATTTTTTTTGGATATAACACCAAGAATATATGAAATAAAAGCAAAAACAATTAAGTAGAATTATATCAAACTAAAAAGCTTCTGCACAACAAAGGAAACAATCAACAAAATGAAAAGGCAACCTATAGGATGAAAGAAAATATTTGTAATCCATATATCTAAAAAAAATCTATTATCCAATAATAAGGAACTCCTACAACTTAATAGCAGACATACACAGGCGCGCACGCACATACACACACACACACACACACACACACACACAAAACAACCAAAGACCCACCCCAGCCTATGTTAGAGTTTCTTTGGAGTGAGTCAAAGAAGTAAAAAGTAAAAGTTTCCCAATGCTTCCCAAACCCTAGGCCTGTATTGGGATGGACGTAAAAGCTTCATGCTGCCATCTTCTCACATCCTTAGTCAGGAAATTTTCCATCATACCCTGCTATTTTGACGGGTTAAAAGGAGAAACGAACATTCTCTTATTTATACTTAAAAAATAATTTTTTTCTCCCATAAAGAAAAAGAATTTTATATATCTTTATCAGAAAACTTTTCCCATAAAGAATTTTATATATCTCTATCAGAAAACTTTTCAGCAGAGATCATATAAATTCATGTAAGTACCACCTCAGATAACAGCACAAGATTGGTTAAACAGTCGACATTCTACGACAAGTGAATGTAGAGGCGTAATTTTTTCTTGCTCCTTTCTTAGAGTGTGTTGAATTACTGTTTGTAAGTTATTGGCAGGGCCAACTCCAACCATGTTTTAAAGACCTAAGCTATAAAGATGAAATGGTTCTACAATGGAGTTTCCTTTCATGCTGAGTTTCTTTTAAGAAAAATAGCAGAATGAAGTATGAACATAAAAACCTGGGTTCTTTCTTTTGTCCTCCTAGGAGTCTTGTCTTATTTTTTTAACTCTGATTTTCTTTGGACCACAGAAATAGCTTGAGGTCAGTAGTCTATGACTTTGGCTCATTTTGCTAACTGCCATTTGGGTGTGGCTATATGGAATGCATGCCTAGATAGGAAATCAAAATTCCTACCCTGTGGGCCTTATTAATGTCAGCTATGGAGCAAAACAAGGACTATCGATTTTTGATTAGATGACATGATTTTAATCATTCATGGGATGCTCTAAGCAGGTTAATTTTTCCATTATATCTCATGATCAACAGGGCAGGCTGATTGTTCATTCATTTAAGATACTTACCTAATAATGTAATTAAACTTACTATCTAATTCTCATTAGAGAACATGTAGATGGGGAAATACTGAAAAAATATATATGTGTGCTATTTCTCAGTCCAGATATACTCTGCACCCTTCTTCATTCAACTCTCTTCCAAGGATGGCTGACCTCTGCGGCCTCTATGTCAAAGATTTATTTGCACTCTGACTGAATTTGACGAAGGAGAAGCAGCATCAGGAGATTGCAAGGCAGAAGGAGAGAGAAGTTGGGGTGTTTATTTCCCTTGTTCCCTTCCTGCCAGGCTTTTACCAGAGATCCTCTCTAACAACTATACCTCTCTGCAGATTCTGGTAAACATTCTATCCCACTCCCTCTCAATCTTGGATGATGATGTCTCCCAGTACTTTACCACTGCTTATTTGTATCCCTCACCATGCCCATTCACCTGTAAATCATCCTTTTATAAAGTCCTGTCCATTGTCCCAATTGTGTGGGTCACCTGTTTTCTAATAGGACCCTGACTAATACAGTATGGGAATAATTACATTTTAATACAGCCATATAATGAGATTTATATAATCATTAAACATAATTTTTACAAATAACATTATGAGGAAATGCTCAGAATGAGGAAAAAAGGATATATAATAGCAAGAATATGACTTCAATTTTGAAAAGAAAGTGTGATGTGTGTGTGTGCATGTGTAAGAAAAAAATTTAAAGACTAAAAAGATATATACTGAACTATTAGTTAAGAGCTTATATAACTGATGAATTTTAAAAATGTTTCAAATGTTTTCTTATTTACACTTATATTTTCCAAGTTACCTATTATATGCTTATATTGTTTTAAAGTCAAATTCATAAATAAGCTCTTTCTTAAATATTTACATCTATCTATATTAGTGTGTCTTAGTCCATTGTGTTGCCAGAAAGGAATATGAGACGGTGGGCAATTTATAAAAAATGAATATTTATTTGGCTCATAGGTTTGCAGGCTGTGCAAGAAACATAGCGCTGGCATCTGCTTCTAGCTAGGGACTCAGGCTGCTTCCACCCCTGATGGAAGGCAAAGGGGTGCCAGTGGATGCAGATCACATGGTGAGAGAGAGGAAGAGCAAAAGGAGAAAATGTCAGGTTCTTTCCAACGACCAGTTCTCTGGGGAACTAAGAAGAAGAACTCACTCTCTCTGCAAAGAATGACACCAAGCCATTCATGAGAAATCCACCAGACTTCAACCCATGATCCAAACACCTCCGACCAGGCTCTGTCTCCACCTCTGGGGATCAAATTTCAACACAAAACTTGAAAGGGCCAAACAAACCACATCCAAACCATAGCAATACGTTATATGTTTTCTTCAACTAACACTGGAATAGTCGGTAAAGGATAGGCCATATCATTTTGTTTAAAGTATGCTTTAGCTAAGGACATGAATTCTGTTGTCTTATAATGCCATATGGTTTCTAAGCACAAAGCTATTAGAGAAAACTAAATGAAAAAGATATTTAGCAAAAATTTTACAGAAGAAAAACGTTATATAGGCTTCTATAAAATTAGAATTTTTCAAGACTTTAAATAGAAGACAACACTTACTTACAGAGAAGAGTAATTATTAAACAATAGTAACAAAGCCATCTATTTTTTATACTACTTTTTATTTAAAAATCTTTTGTATATAAAATAGTTTATTTTCTTTTCCTAATAATTCAGGGAGGGTTTTGTGTACCCCCTAATAAAATTGTTAGTACCATGCAACACTTCGCATTCTTGTCATTTGAAACTGTAGAATCAACTTGCACACGTCAATTTTCGGGGCTGACTAAAAGTGACTAACAAAATTATACACTACGTTGGTCTGAATGTTTGTGTCCCCACAAAAGCCATATGTTGAAGTCTAATCCCCAGTGTGATGGTGTTAGGAGCTTAGGCTTTTGGGGTGATTAGGTTATGAGGGCAGGTCCCTCCTGAATGGGATTAGTGTCCTTATCCTAAGAGTTACCTTGCCCCTTTGGCTATATGAGCTTACAGCAAAAAAAAAAAAAAAAAAAAAAAAAAAAAAAAAAAAAAAAAAAAAAAAAAAAAAAAAAAAATTTTTTAACAAAAAAAAACGGAAACCAAACAAAAAAAAAATTA